>SMMW01000569.1:1002500-1152500 GCA_004794655.1 Marisa cornuarietis
TCGCCTTCGTTTGTACTGGAGAAGATAGTGACTGCTACTGCCTGGGTGCAAATTAAATACCTAACGAAGAAGGATATTGATAGTCATGCCACCAGATTATTTTAGCCGGATGTGTAATGATTCATTATCTGTTGTTCAGAGGGCAATATCACGTGCTCTGTACCGTCAGTGTATCCGCACCAGGATACTGTCCTGACCTGTCGCTTTCCTGAGGACCTCAGCGCCACTAAGAAAGACTTCACAGTCTACCACTACGTTCAGCCGGGCAAGCCAGGTGATAAAGATATACCATGGATAGTAGTATTAGGACTAAATTTCTGGCGTTCTGGGGCCAGTTGCAAAACACATTTCTAATTTTAAACACTTTTAGGCCTTAACTCTATTTAGATAATTAGTTTAAAAAACGCACCACAATTTTAGAGTTTTTAAAACTAAAACTGCTTTAAGTAAGATAAAGTTGTTTAGGTTTGAATTTGTGTCCTGTCAGTGCAATTTTTGTATGGCTTAGAAGTGATTTTGCCTCTTTAGAACAATTTTAAGGTTTAGAAACGTGTTGTGCAACTGGCCCCTGATTTCTTATTGGTTTATGGTTTTAGTCCCGGGTCATTAGTGGTTTATGTTTTCGTTGAATAGATATAAACCAAAGATAGAGAAATTTACTCATTTTTGTCTTATGTGCCTACACGCTAAACTCTTTGCCTAACGAACAAATTTTTGTCTTCATCACCACCCTAACAGTAAAGATCCAAAGTGATAGCGGTCAAAACAGAGTGGTAAAAATTCCCAGAGCAATTTTCAGGTTTCAGATATGCAACTTTTGTTTATCATTGCACAATACACGTTTTCAGAACCAAATTCAGCTATTGCCTTGTATAACTGTAAAATCATTTCAAAATTGTTTGGGAACAGATACCCGCCTGATGTCTTGCTCTTAGCTGCCATTTGAACCTTGGTGGTGATGGACGACCTTTAAAATGTTTTACATTTTGTTTAACAATTGTTTAGTGTCTATATTTGTTACTGCGCCTCTCAGTCACAGGGAAATGAAATCACACGTGCGTGTATACTGATTTTCTCAACAGAGGCTGTGATAGACTGCTGGTGGGTTCACGGGACTCTGGACTGTTTTACAAAAGAAGGGTTCACTTACGACAAGACAGTCAACGAAGGCCTGAGCATTCAAATAAATCACGTGACATCAGAGCATACGGGCTCGTACGCATGCCAAATCGCCAGCTACGGGTCACACTTGTTGCAAACTTGTGAACTCCACTTAAAAATTGGTATTCAGGACTTGTTTTAAAGCAGTATGAAATGTCTTGGTTTCACAAATAGAAAGTACGTATGTCGAATCACCAACCTCTACGACATAATCAAACAGATTTGGTAGTTAAAAGCTTTTTTTGTACTTTGCTTTAAAACATCAACCCACACACTCTAGACTTCCCCCCAAAAAATTAAAATAACAACAAGCTGCATCGCCGTCGCAACAAAGCGACTTAGTAAGATTTCCATAAAACATCAACCGAAGTCTTAGTTAAATTTCCATAAAAAAATCAACCGAAGTCGGAAAACAAAGTCAACTAACGATAATTTGTTAAAAAGAAATTCATAGAAGTGCTTAAAGTAACTATTCGTATGGTACTTCGTATGTTAAAAAATTAGAATCCTTTACTTCATTGATTAGGATGGTAGAATTTTTGTTGATTTTCATTCTTAATCCGTTTGCAGGTGAAGACAACACATGCCATATTATAAAAGGATTTGATGACTTGTGGCTAAACCTGACCTGTTTATTTAACGAAGACATCGAGAAAACAAAGAAGAATGTTACGGTGTACCAACATGACAGTCAAGAGAAACAAAGTACTTTGCCAAACACATTCTTATTTATTTCAGAAAAATATCGGAATATATTATCCTTTATACCATTTATCTTTTATTAAATACTGTTTCTTTCAAAGACGTTTGATAGCTTTTTTCAAAGCAGATATTATAAACACATCACTTTTAATTGCTGAACAAGAGCAACAGAACAAACAAACTCGTGTTATCTGACATCTTTGTTATCTGAGATCTTTTTTATTTATGTTTTTTCGTAGGGGGGTTATTTTTCCCTTTAAAATATAAAAAATAAAATTGTGTTGAATGTAATACACACAATTTATAAAATGATATGATTATATTTAAAGTTATATATATTTATATTACTTTGTGTATCAGGTGTAACGAGATGTTGGTGGGAAGATGGCCTGCTGACATGTGAGGGAGATGCTAGTTACTTGTACGACAACAAAGTCTCTTCCTACCTGGATATGGCAATACGAAGGGGCGAACACAAGAAAGCAAGTATCTACTCTTGCTGGCCCCAGGGCGCCGTGAGCGATCGAGTGAAAACCTGTTCCTTTGTTATTAACAACTCAGGTAAGAGAGATATTCAAGTTCAATCCTCCATGCAAAGTAGTCTACTAATTTGGTTTGTAAAAATTCACATTATCGAATCAATTGTTACATGTCAGTAGTTTACTTAAGCCGAAACTTTACATCAGTAGGAAGTGGTAATTTCCCGGCCACAAGGCTGAGCTAGATAAATAGATCTTAGAGTGACGTCCCTTCGCCTAACTGGCTTGAGGGGATGGCTCTCTGTCGTTTTTGTCGTGTTTTTGTATCGTCCGTCGTATTTTGAGTTTCGGCAACCCTTATTATGATGAAGTCGCCATCCTTGCTCCTCTACAAGACTGCTGCATGTTGAGGACGTCCACTTGGAACAGCCTGCAGCTGTTGCGGGATGGTGTTCTCAGCAGGGCCATGAAAGAGGTGTTGCGATCCGACCCCATCCGCCCGGTCTTGATAGACAGCCTTTTCCCGGCACTGGACAGACGGCTGAAGAGCGTATTTCAGAAACTGGATATATGCGTGCAGACAACTGGCTTGGACAATGTGCTAGTCGATGATGGCCTTTGATACTGTCTTGTTGGATTTGGACTTCAGGACTTGCGCGGTGGTGTGGGATTCATGTTTTCATCAGTGAACTTGAGCGTGTGCTAGCGTTCCAGTGAAACTTGTGCCTTCTGTTGGATGTTGCATTTTCTGTGGAGTGTATGACATGTTTGATATTTGTTCTATGGAGTGTATTCCGGCTTGTATGACATGTTTGATATTTGTTCTATGGAGTGTATTCCGGCTTGTATGACATGTTTGATATTTGTTCTATGGAGTGTATTCCGGCTTGTATGACATGTTGGATATTTGTGCTGAGGACTGTGTTCTTGCTGTGTGTGGACGCTGCCCTGTGACGTGGAGGAGACGGGCCGCTACACACCCACATTTTGTCGTCATCTTATTTTGTCGTCATCTTATTTTTTGACGTCAGCGCCTTGAGCTGTCCACAGGCCAGGATTTGGCGCTATACAAGCCAACATTATTATTATTATTATTATTATTATTATTATTATTATTATTATTATTATTATTATTATTATTAAATGTTTTATATCGTTAGTTACCTAAATATGACCAATGCATTCGTTCATTGTTTCTAAAGTTTTTGAGAATTATGTTGGGAAAAATGAAACCTTATGTTGGAAACAAAAGAATGTCCTTTTACACAATTGATCAATGAAAACCTGTTCTTCAAACTAAATGTAAAAAGAAGAATATATATTTATACACACATAAAGAGAGAAACAAAAAAAAGAGGGAAAAAGGAGACTTCATACATTAACAATATTTACTCAAGACTATTTAACAAAAGCGAAGACTTTATCTAACGAGTTGTGAAAATATACTCTCATTTTATTTTTCAGCATCGGAAGAGAACCCTTCAACTTCTTCCGCCATTGGAATACCTCTCGGGGTACTGATCCCGGCTGCCTTGCTACTGTTTGTAGGAGTGTTTGTAGGAGTCGTTGTCTTTAAGAGATGGAGAAGGTAAGAAGCATTCGTGTTTGCGTCCCTACTTTCTTTTCTGATTGAGCCAAGCACGATTATAAATGTCGTATTGGTATACCATGATACTGTTACTAGTTCCGTGGGTGCATCCAAAATGTCAGCTCGGCTTAGTTAAAGGAATTTCTAATGAGAGTTGTATATTTTTGGATACGGGTATGGCGGATTAAAAGAGGCCTTTAATTTTTTTTTTAACCTAGATGTTGACCAGCACTGTCACTTTTGTCAGTGTCAACCTCGGCAGCGAGTGTGACTAACAAATCTACTATCGGATCGTGGAAGAGGCTAGACGTATGCGCCGCTGTGTGAAGAAAATGTTTCTATTTGTTTAATAAGAAAAGAAACTCCGCCTGGAAACCCCCCGGTAACCTGCCGGTCCCAAGCCCGGATGAAGGAGGAGGGTTGGGCGTGGGGTTAGCAACCCCACCCTGTAAAACAACCCTGCTACAGAAACCGCAAAAAGAACATTACCACAACGAGAGCCTGGACGGGAAGATCCCTCCTTGGAGGGGCCTATGACGTGTGCTGACGAAAGCCCTCGGGAAGTCAGCTCGCCGACCTATCTTCTCACGGCCAAGGCAAAAACCAGGATAGGGACCTGGAACATCAGAACCCTATACGAGCAAGGTAAATCAGCTCAGGTAGCACAGGAGATGAAGAACTATGGCATCAAGCTCCTTGGCCTGTGCGAGACCAGATGGAATGGTAGCGGTCAGACCAGACTCTCATCAGGGGAGACTATCATCTACTCTGGACATGAAGATCCTGACCATGACCACTCACAAGGAGTAGCAGTACTGATGACACAGGAGGCTGCAAGGGCACTAATAACATGGGAACCAGTTTCTCCACGACTCATGTCAGCTCGGTTCAACTCCAAAGGAAGAAAGATCACCATCATCCAGTGCTATGCACCTACCAACGCAGCAAAAGAAGAGGAGAAGGAGGACTTTTACAACTCCCTACAAGCGCTGGTTGATCGTACTCCAAGACGAGACCTGAAGATCATCATGGGCGACATGAATGGCAAAGTTGGAGATAACAACACGGACAAAGAACACATAATGGGAAAGCACGGTGTGGGCAACTGCAATGAGAATGGTGAGCTGTTCACAGACTTCTGCTTGTTCAACGACCTTGTAATCGGAGGCACAGTCTTTCCTCACAAAACCATTCACAAGACCACCTGGACTTCACCAGATGGAAATACAGAAAACCAGATCGATCACATCACCATCGATCGACAGTTTCGAAGAAGTCTGCTGGACGTCAGAGTAAAGCGAGGTGCAGATGCAGCCACAGACCACCATCTACTTGTGGCAACCATGAAGATAAAGCTGAGGTCCTTCCATGACTCATCGGACAGACCGCACCACAAATTCAACGTGCAGTTCCTCAGAGATCGGAATAAACAAGAATAGTTTAACTGCGAAGTAAAAAACAGGTTTGCGGCACTGGAAGAACTCTTGGAAGAAACAGTGACCAACCACTGGACAAGAATACAAGAGACCTGGAAAACTTCCTGCACACACGTTCTGGGAAAGAAAGGAAAACAGCATAAGGAATGGCTGAATATAAAGACCTGGCAAAAAATAGAGCAAAGGAAAGAGCTGAAGCAGAAGATCAACCAATGTCAAGACCAGCAGGAAAAAGAAGAACTCAGAGCAAAATACTGGGAGATAAACAGAGAAGTAAAAAAGAGCGCAAGAGATGACAAGAGGCAGTTCACACACAAGATGGCAGAAGAGGCAGAACAAGCAGCTGGGCAAAATAACACAAAGAGACTATATGAAATTACAAGAATTCTGGCAGGAAGAAAAAACACCAATGCGTGCAGACCAATAAAGGATAAGAATGGCAGCGCCATCACCGGAGATGCAGAAACAAGATCACGCTGGGTGGAACATTTTGATGAAATACTTAACCGACCATCACCAACAACCACCTTGGACATTCCCCCAGCTGCCGAACAGCTTCAAGTAAACACCAGCCCACAAACCAAGGCAGAAATCATCAAAGCCATCAAGTCCTTGAAGTCTGGCAAGGCGGCAGGCCCAGATGGCATTCCTGCTGAAGCACTAAAGGCAGATCCAACAGCCGCAGCAGAGATGTTACACCCACTGCTGAAGAAAATTTGGGAACAGGAACAAGTTCCAGCAGACTGGAAGCTTGGCTACCTAGTAAAGCTATCCAAAAAAGGCGACCTTACACAGTGCAGCAATTGGCCTGTGATTATGCTGTTGTCCACTCCTAGCAAGGTGCTGACCAGAATCATCCTGGAGAGACTAAAAAATGCCCTAGACAAGAGACTGCGGCAAGAACAGGCAGGCTTTCGGCAGGGAAAATCATGCATAGACCAAATCGCTACACTACGAAATATTATTGAACAGTCCATTGAATGGCAGGCACCACTATACATAACCTTTGTGGATTTTGAGAAAGCCTTTGACTCCGTAGACAGGGAAACCATCTGGAAACTGATGCAGAACTACGGATTTCCACCAAAGTTTATTGCCATCATCCAACAGCTGTATGAGGACTCGAAATGCCAGGTGATCCACAACGGAAAGCTGACTGACCCCTTCACAGTGAGGACTGGAGTGAGGCAAGGATGTATGCTCTCACCGACAATCTTCCTGATCGTCATAGACTGGATCATGAGAAGAACAACCTCTAACAGTAACACGGGCATTCAGTGGACCTTCGCCAGGCAACTTGAAGACCTCGACTTTGCAGACGACATCAGCCTGCTGTCCCACAAACAACAACACGCACAATCAAAGCTCACTCGGCTCGCAGAAGAAGCAGCAATGACGGGCCTGACCATCAACATCAAGAAGACGGAAGTAATGCGGGTCAACAACAAGCAAGAAGCCCCACTACAACTGCATGGGGAATGCATTACAGAGTCTGACCGTTTCACCTACCTTGGCAGCATAGTCAGCAAAATGGAGGTTCAGATGAGGATGCAAGAAGCCGAACAAACAAAGCCAGGCTTGCATTCCACACCCTACGACCTATCTGGAACTCCAAAGCTCTATCTTTACACACCAAGATCCGCATCTTTAACACAAATGTAAAGGCAATACTTCTATATGGATCCGAGACATGGCGGGTGACAAATGCCATTACTAACAAGATACAGACATTCGTCAACAGATGTCTGCGCCACATCCTCAACATCAGATGGCCTGATAAGATCTCCAATATAGACCTGTGGGAGAGAACCAATCAAAAACCTGCTAGCCAAGACATCAGGAAGCGGAAGTGGGGCTGGATTGGTCACACCTTACGAAAGCCAGCCGACAACTTAACAAGACAAGCTCTGGGCTGGAACCCACAGGGGAGGCGCAGGGCTGGGAGACCCAGAGAGACGTGGAGGAGATCAGTCCACAGAGAGGCAGAGACAGCTGGCATGACATGGTCCCAACTAGAAAGGAGTGCCCAGAACCGGGTCCGTTGGCGGGGTGTGGTTGCGGCCCTATGCTCCACTGGGAGCGTACAGGAATAAGAAGAATAAGAAAAGAACTTAGGTGGATTAAATACTTCCACGAGGCACCGTTTATAACTTGAATCTAAACGTTTTCTCTTTCGCTGGATTTTCAATGCAGCCATAGCTAAAATGAGAAAAGTCCAAGGAAGGACAGTACATCTGTTGAGGATTACATTGTACGATGCCGTGTAATCACTTCTGTGGAAAGCGGCAAAACAAATAATTAAGAGAAGATAATGCTGCCCTAATCCCTCTTACAAACGAACAAAAAGAAGTGATAAATCTTCTGAAGCAATACTCTCGATGAACTATACGGATAAACGGACTCCCAGGGGATGGTAGAGATAACCATGTAAAGAATCTGAAAGGAAATTCTTACATAATATTAACTCTACACTCGGTTTCCCAGACATTGATACACATTAAAATTCAGTATTACATCGAGTAGGGAGACCTAAACAAGACCAAGACAGACCAAGGCCAGTGTTAGATATGTATACGTCTAGAAAAGAAAAGGAAAGAGTTGTAGAGCGTGTCGTCGCTTGAAGAGGTCTGGAATTGGTATCAATGAAGACTTCATTCATCTAAACATACAAAGGCTAAATCACCTGAAACAACACGATGGCGTGATAGATGCGTTGTTTACAGCAAGTGGTAGACAGTTTGTAAAATTACTAGACCTATCTGTGGTTTAATATGATATTTAAAATGGTAACTTTGGCCCAATAGACAGAAGATTCATTAGATTAACACGAGAAGGCATGGAAAGTTGACACCGTAAGTCGAGCGGGGGACAACGGCAAGGCTCTCCCCAGAATAGGATGCAACATGTAAACTGGCTGTAGCTTCACCAGCAGCCGAGACACAAGAGCAAGGGTACACAGAAGTGGCCTTCAACATCTTGTTATTAGTTTACCACATCTACCCACTCTACCCCAACAGTAAACTTGCCTCCTACACCAGCCACCGAGACGATTTCGTTCCAGTCGCAACAAGAAACAGAAAACAAACTGCCACATCTGCCAAAGGACATCAGCTGTTGAAACAAATTTTGCTGCCACTGGGGCAGACATCTCGCTAACTTTGTGATGCAGACGAAGACCTAAAGTGACTTGTACCCTCTGGGCTCTAATAGATTTTTAAAACACCTTTTCTAGTAAGTCTTAAGGGGCTTGAGTGACTTTTAAGTCTCTTTCATGAATAACGGTTGGGTGAAATTTTTTTTATACCTGAAAATTGTTTGCATAATATAAGACCTACTCTGTTACAAAATAGTAAATTTACATAGATTTAAAACATTGTATTTGACTTTTATGTTGTTGTAAGCTTTCTCTGTTTTCTTTCAGCCCCTAATCGGTTACACAGTTTTAAAGCAGTATGTCTATACATTAACTAAGAGGTCTTCTATGCATACTTGATGTTAAATAATTGTTTGTTTTTCGATCAGATCATCTAATCCCACAGACAGATATCAAGAAAGTCAAAAAATGTTGCGAAAAAAAGTAAGTATATTATTACAAGGCGTTCTCCATCCAAGAGACAGGATAACAAGAAGATGCTTAAGGAATGTTTGTCAGACTTAAAGCAAAAAGCGTGAAGAGTTTTTCTCATGTTGTTTTTCTGGATTGTGCGTTCGTACGTAAAACCTTATGAGTATGACCTTTTGACTAATTGTCCATTTTCATACGTATCCGAAGTCATGCGACAGAAACATCATAACACTTATGTCACTCGAACCAGGCAAAGTTCCTAAGCGTATTAACTATGCTTTAAAATTTGCAAAACATTGATTTCGTCGTGATTATTTCTGTGGCACACTTTCTTGTCTTGCCACTACGATTTGCCCCTGAAAACTTAATCGACCACCGAGTATTTTTCTTGTTTTTCAATGAAAGCTTCTTGCAATATTGTTGACATTTTGTTTCGAGTAGTATAGTGAAACCGAGATTATCCGGTCTTCGATTAACCGTGCATTCGGTTATCCTGGATCACCTAAAAAAAGCTGCTAGACATCACAAGAACGCAAAGATTTTGCCGCCAAGAATTCCCACTACAGGAATGTATACTACGTATGTCTCAGCTTAAATTTTCTTTATCGATGGGTTTTGAGAATGATTCTAAAAGGATTGAAAGTCTAGGATCTGTGCATCAGCCAGGGATCCCCTCATTAGACTGAATCGGATGCAGAGAACTCGTTCCTAACAGTCTTCCTCCCCTTTTTCCAACGACTTCCATTCATCAATAAGTTTGTCAAAATTTGTCTTCCGCTTCAACGCTTTTCTTGGAAAAGATTGTGTAACGGTCGCACTGTCCGTGTGGGCGACGCCTTGTTCAGAATTCATTCAGTTGGCGTTTGCACCTCCAGGTTAAAAAGCGGCTTTGTGGCGAGATGTCGGTGTAAGGTGCGTGCGGGAGTGAAAAGAAAAGGAGTTACTTTATCAATTTCTTCGAAACTGTAGATTGTTCAAAGTGCCGAAAAGGGGGAATCGACTGCTAATCTTTTATCGGAATTAAACAGCAGCAATCAAACAGTTCGTGGTATTGTACCTAATCTAGCATTTGCAAAGTTATAGAATAATTTTTTATTATCCGTTATTTTTGATCATCCGGATGACTGGCGCCAGCAATTACACTGGATAATCGAGGTTTTACTGTATTTTATCTAATTTCGCGCCGATGTTTAAAATTAATCAAGAAAGAGCCTTAATTTGAAAATATTATGCCGCTACTTTTGTTTGCAGGAACAGTGGGATTCAATAACTAAAAGCTTTCAAGACTTTCTTTTGGAGAATTTAAGAGCAACTTTCCCGAACATGCCAAATGGCTGTTATTTTGTTCCTCAAAACTACTTTAATAAAACTCAATACAAAACAGAATCTATCGCCGACGAAGTCATTTACATCCATGAACCTCCCGACCCACGTGAAGTCAGACATGACCTAGCCATGCAGCACGTCGTGCACTGCTTGCGACAAATGGCGGAAGATGAGCAACAACAAATGTTTGTGTTGACACAGTTTAGGTATGAAGACTACTTGAACAGCCCTGACAATGCCTTTAAGAAACACCGCCTGCCAATACCTGCTGGTCTGAAAGAAAAGGATAGAACCATCGAATATTTTGATTTGCTTATCATCCACCGACATCATGGTGTCTTGGTCGCAGTGGTCAACTGTGTGAATGAGAATGACGAGGCCTGTCGAGACGATCAAAGAAGAACCGACACAGAAAGTCAAGATAGTGAGTTGGAAACACAAGACAGAGTTAATCCAGATCTTCAGCAGATGAGGGAAAACCTGGTTGTCAAAGAAGTATCTGACGCTATCCGACAACTCAGCAAAGCAGATGGAATGATAAGGCATCTCATGCCTGATCAGGAAAAGAATATTTCCGTGCAACCAGCCTTAATTCTTCCTCATGTTACATCGCGCACACTACAGCGCGTATTTGATAACCATCCCGAAGTGACTAAGGTAGGTTGTTACATCACAACTGCAATCTTTCACACAATTTTAATTTCAAGACACAACATTTTAGTGCAAGTTGTAATCGTCTCTTGCACACCATTCTTTATACCAGTCTAGAAGTTATAGTCTTTAAGATGTAAAATGTTTGAGAATTACATGAAACACAAGTAAAATAATTTGTCAATATTTTGTAAAAAGTTATTGTTTGCTATAATTAAACTATGATATCATGCACGCACTGCTTGTCTAACATATTTTGTATGGATGTTGTAGACTTTTTGGGATTGCATGAAAATGAACTCCACGGATGACCCTACTGCGCTGTGCCTCTGTTCCGATCACCTGTCCAGCCCCAGCGCCCCATGGAATGTCGATTTTAATGTGAAGAACCATTTAAGGACTTGGTTGGTCCGGCTGATGAGTAGTTCAACAGATCGACATACTATGAGTGATGAGCTGTATCAGAATATAATATCGAGGTGAGATTGTATTAACCGATGATGATGATGATGATGATGATGATGATGATGATGATGATGATGATGATGATGATGATGATGATGATGATGATGATGATATTCATTAAAAGAACTCGCGCAGAATAATTAGGAAGTACATGGCGAAAGATGAGGCATACAACTAAAATGCACAGTGCAGTTAGTCTGATTGAAATTGTAATCTTTTATTATGCTGCTGATATGTGCACAATGGTGTTGTTTACATTAGATTCTGTGGTCCTGCTACTACATCCTATATTGAGGCTGCAACACAGTCCGGGCACTACAGACTACCCCAAACCCTGGATCAAGCCGTTTCTGTAACGGGTGACTTGTTCGAACGACTGACACTGTACCCAGGTATGACAGACCTGCTTGACGAGCCTCGGGTGATCCTTGCTGGACTGCCGGGTACCGGGAAAACCAAAATGCTGAGTCTAGTTGGCAGGACGTGGATATCCCAGGGTCGTAACGTCTGTGTCGTTTACACGTGGCAAGAAGGATGTACAGCTGCAATGCAGTTAGAAAAATTGTTACAAAAGACATCTGGGATACATTCATCAAGACGTCCAGTTCAAGCCGCTGTTGTTCGTTTATATTGCAACATAGACAACGACAGGAGCATGAATGACTCCATTAACAGCCTGAGAGCACATGCCAAGGGAAACTCTCTTTTTGTTCTTGTTGACGAATTGCCTCCTGAACAGTAAGTAGTGCAACATTTTAGAGATTCTGAGTAATGTATAACTAGTGTTAAACTGTTCTATTAACTTTTGTTTGAAGTGTGCGAGAAGCATATGGTTTGAAGTAGTCTGATGTAAAGAACCAAATGCGATTGGGTTTATTTTAATTGCTTTATTTTTAGTTTAACTGGTCCATTGAAAGATAAAGAAACCTAGTTGAAAAAAAATGTTGGTAATTTATGTTTACAGAGAGACAGCAGAACAGGTGATTGATTTTCTTAAAAGGCTTAACCATTGCGTAGGAGACCTTCATATGTGGGTGGCAAGCTATCGTTTCGACATCTCAGTACAAGGCTGGAGAGGAAAGGCCCTCATAGAGGCAATAAGTTGCCCCCCATCAGTCGTGCGAGAGACCAAGAAATGCATCCCTAACATCAATGATTACTCTACGAGCCAATATCATTTACCATCCGACGGGCTGCCTGTGAAAACTATCCGCCATGAGGGACAAGGGCATAACGAACGAGAGCCACGTGACTGTGAAGTTTGTGGACAGGAAATTGCTAGGTTGTTGATAAAAGATCTTAGTGTTACCGATAAAGGTAAATTTTTCGTATCTTTGTCTTGAAAGCAGTGGGAAATTATTTTTTCGAGCGAACTTTTTCAGCTGTCATCTGTTCATTTATCCCGTTCAATAGTCTGTCCGTTTTCCAACTATTCTATCATCCTTTAATATAAGAATACTTCGTTTGGAGAAGCATCTCCTTAACTAATCATGCTTATGACGCAAAGGACTTTCAAGTAATAGTCAGTGTGTTAGACACGATGTAGAAATACTAATCAAGCTAATCACATATCCCTATGCAATATCATTAAGGTTATCACCAAATACAGAATTTTCATGAAAGTTCAACATAATTCATGTGATTCGTCTGTCTACTAGCTCTGTCGCTCCATGAAACCTAAACAACACAAATATTTATTTATCAACCGAACCAAATAACTATTATACATCCACCTATAACCACAAACATACTTGAGCATTGGTTGTTTGCGCGTGGATTCAAGCACAGACACACATACAAGTAGGCGGTGATATAATTCCATATCTACAGAACTGAAATAAACCACACATGTTAATGTTTCCAGATACAGTCATTGATATTGAAGATACCAATACGACGAGTCCCCAAGCAATGCCAGGACAACCCTCGACTCTTCAGTACAGAGATGTGTTGATTTTATTGGAAAGTGAGGTCACAGAAGGCGCTGCTATGGTGACTTGTCTCAGTGAGAACGAAATTCCAATCCAGGCCATCAGTTCTAGAGATCAGGAGAGTGAGTTGCAGGATGACAGGAACTCAGTGCTGGTAACAAAAGCAGGCTTTCTTTATGGACTGAAAAGAAAGGTCGTTGTCTACGTGGAAGGAGATGTACAGCGAGCCGAGTGGAATAGACTGAGGGGCATCACTAGCTGCACGTCACAACTGGTATTCATTCGCATGCCATGCCCTGAAATTTAGCTGTTTTTTTAATTGTAAACTATTGGGAACATTGTTTTCTATTGACAAAGAAATAAATGGTTGTAGATCGGGAGGTTTGAAGACAGCAATACACAGATGAACAGTTGGCTATGGTTGAGACGACCTTATGTCAACTTCACAATGACAGGTCATCATACTGTCAGTCATCTAAACAGTTTTGGTCTGCATTTCAGATACCAACGATATGGCCTATTTTACTAAAGGTTACCATTTTCAAGGATATCAAAACGAAAATTTTTACATTTATAATGGTTTTTGACATTTCTTCTGCATCAGATGCATAGAAAGGGGGACACTTTGCGTACTCTCTAACTACGTATGTCTGTAATGGAAGATAATTTAAATAATGTGCATGGAAAGTTGATAAAATTATATAATGTACGCATTAACTATGGTTCACATGTTTCTGTAAAAGGCTGTTAGATTCTACATTTTAATATTGTGTCTCTGACATGTGCACGTGCACACACACTTTCTCTCTCTCGCGCGCGCGCGTGCACACACATACAAGCACAACCAAATACAGACACTTATAAGAGTATTAGAGCACACATCACATGAAGCTTTTAAAAATAAATTACACCAATTACTGAACTAAAAAAAAGTTGTATTAACGTTTTTTTCCAGCATCACCTTCTAGTGTTTGTTCGATGATTCAGTCACAACCCACTGTCTGCAAAGTTTAAAGCCAAAAATCTGTAATTAGATTGCAAACTAAGCGAACGTGCAACATGCTTGCATTTAATGTAGGATTTACTATTTTTTAATAATATCAAGTTCCTGCGATACCAAATTTCATGAAAGAAAATATTAAAAAGCTATTTATTTGAGAGTCGTAATGCAGGCTTAATACTGCAACTACATTTACATTAGGGTAATGTTGTTAATTATTTGATATTTATTTAATTAAAACCAGACGAGACTGAAACGGACAACAGTCTATAACCACGACTGTGTCTAATGTTGCACAAATGTCTTTTTTTCCAATGTCAACTCAATCTCGTAGTATTTTAGCATCAGGTGAAGGGAGACAACTTCTGAAAGGAATCAGTCGTGACAGTTTACTCAGTTACGTCCGCAGAGTTGAGAGTCACTAACGACAGCGTGAGAAAGATTGTGGAGGAAAAAGATAGTCGAGAACATGTGAGAGGAATTCCTAACTGTACCTAAAAATGATTTTGATCTTGATCTGTGATTCATTCACAGCACAGACATGTAGACATTGTATGAACATTTGTAAAACTATATATTATTTTGTAATACTTTCTATCAGCATGTAATACTATGAATATTCTAATTTTCTCAATATTAATTATTTCTTTAGTTTGTCTTTATTCTTATCTTTGGCTTTGTTGCTGTGTTTGACGAGGAGCAGCGTTTATGCTCTGCTTCACCTGAACATTTTGTGTAAAAAAAAATAAAAGACAATGTTGATCTACAAGCTAAGTAATTGATTGTGTGTTGTTTGCATACTATGAATCTGTGCTTGTAAACACAAAACTAAATCTTTGCTTCAATAATTCAACGGTGAATAAAAAAAAGAAAAAGAAAAATAGGTTCAAATATGATAGCAAGGCTATGGGATATGTATCAGAAGCAACTTGAACACCGCTTTAAAATATAAGTGAATGGCACCATACCTTTTAAATGAATAAATCTGTTGTTGAACAGAACTGTGCAATGATCCGTCCCTAGCGACTTCCTCGTTCGTCTCATTCGCTAGCTGGAGAGGTCTACTTCCTGTTTGTGCTTTCACTTTGCCGGCCTCTTCGATTTTCACCGGTCATTCCCAGCCATATGTGTTAGGTAGTTAGGTGTGTCCCCTAACGATATGGAGTGCCGGACTGTAACATTTTCGTGGTTTATGTTTGTTAAACTCAACTAAAGGCGTTAGAAAGTGAAAATCACATAAGTGTGCAGAGGTAAGTGTGCTTTTAAATGTTGTTGTTTCTATCACCCAACATGATAGTTGCCAAGCGACCTGAAGCGAAATATTCGAACAGTAAAGCTATGGCCGATATTCGGCCACTTTCGTGGTTTCAGACAGAGAGGTTAATAAGAGAGATTTTGAGAACATACTGTGTTGTTTAGGGCATGTGTGATTTCATCAAGTTTTAGAGTTGTATGTTGTAGGAGGCTGTGGTTGTGTGTGTGTGTGTGTGTGTCCGGGTGTGTGTTTGTGTGCTTGCCCCCGCAATAATAATACTTAACGCTGTAGCGTTCACGCAAAACAATCACGTTAAAATAAGCAGAAACTATAAACAAATAAATAAAAAGAGTAAAATGTTACATGATTGTTCAGTCTGACCCATTTTCTCATAAATCGGATTTTCCCTATTAAGTAGACATTCTCGTTGCAGCTTTACGTATTAATAGTTCTTTAATGCGTTTGATTCCGGCTTCGTGCTGCAGTAGAACAGATTAAGTCGGTCTGTTGCCAAAAAAAGTTCTTAAAATAAAAACACAAAAACAATTACTTCAAAGCAACAAAATACGATCAATAATTAATCACTGTATTATTTATATTATGCAAAATGCTTCAACACAACATATAATTTAAAAAATTCTGTCCGACACAAACATTTTTATAAATACATTAATTTTCTTTTTGCATTTTAGCTTCTTCACCCAGTACGGGATCGGTATTTTAAAACTTGTGAAATCTTTTCTTTATAATTTAAATTAAAGGACTTGTTAAAAAATATAAATATAGAAAGTGAAGATCAATATGAAATGTCATTTTTAATTAAATGGAGAAAATGACTACTTTTATGTTTACATGCGATGATTTTGATAGTCAAAGAAGACCAACAAAAATTATAACATTAAATTTTATAAACCTCATAGAAGATTGAGTTTTGATCCTTTGCGTCTGTCCGACGCACCATCCTGTTTGGCTGTTATCCGAATAGAAATCCTTTCAATATCCTCCTGCGATTTTTGGCATCTTCTTTTAAGACAGTCAAGATGGTGAAAGAAAGCATTAGTACTGCTGTACTGCAGCTGGCTTGGTTCAACAGTCAGTTCATCCTGGCACTGTGCTGCCTGTGTTTTACAGGCGTGACAATGCAAGGTAAATGAATCTTTAAAAATTCAGACATCATCATCATCATCATCATCATCATCATTGTCGTCGTCGTCGTCATAAAAATAATAAGAATAATAATCGTCTGGATCGTTTGTGGAGTCAGAAACGCCCCACACTGCACTTTATACTGAAAGTACTGTTTAAATAGGTATTTTATATTCGTCACCTCGTTAGAAGTTACCAACGGGTCTTTTCTTTGTGTGTTGTTTTCTTTTATCACCGGTTCTTTTTTCTATGGCAAAAAGGAGAGCTGTTGCTGCTAAAGCATGAATCCAAACGTAATATGCAGTATGATGGCGAAGATGTATCGCCTTGTTTACACAGTCAATACTGATGCTGTTACAGATGGCAAAATCAAATGTTCTGTGCCATCCGTGCTGCCGTTCCAAGACACCATCATGACGTGTCACTTCCCCGAAGACGTCAGTGTCACCAAGAAAGATTTTACAGTGTACCATTATATCAAACATGGCAGTCCAGGTTAACAGGCGTTTCAGAATAACATTTGTCAGAATTCAAGATTCTTTATTTGTCACCCTCTAAAGGGTATTAAGATATTAAAAATATCTTTTTGCTTTTATGATGTAAAATAGAAGTGGTAGTTGATGTAGCCGTAGACGTAGCAACAAAATAATGAATTGTTTTAATTGCTATTTTCATTTTCCCTTTTCGTCACAGTAAGCAATAATCACCAAAAAGACACCTCTTAGTACAGCAATTTAGCAAAATAGTTGAAAAAAATATTAACAGCTTGATTGACGAAAAACATCAACGATCAATAGCCAGTTTACTGTAGATACATTTCTCTTGTTTATATTTCTTCTTTGGTGCATGCGTATGTGTACTAATGCTTGCGTGTAAGATTGTGTGTGTGTGTGTGTGTGTGTGTTTGTGTGTTTGTGTGTTTGTGTGTGTGTGTTTTCCCGCTTCAATAAATAATTGTCTTGCCGATTCGTGAACACTTTAGAAAAGCAAATGCTTATTCATTAATTAATAGTAGACACTCTTTAAAAATACTTTTCTGCTTTTAAGTAACGAAAAGGTTGCAGAGCTGTTTAATTACAAAATTATGTGGTTATGTAAATCACGACATAAAATTACAATAGTGCTTGTAATGATTTGTTTATAAGAGGCTGTGTTAGACTGCTGGTGGGTTCACGGACTTCTGGACTGTTACACAAAACCCGGGATTAAATACAACAGGACAGTCAGCCAAACCCTGACTCTGACAGTCCGTAACGTTACGACAGCGAGTGAGGGCAAGTACGCTTGTCAAGCCGCTGGCTACGGGTCCACTTCCGTGGAAGCTTGTGAATTCAATTTAAAAATTGGTATGCAATATCGACTCTTATGACCATTCACGTTCTTTTCAATGACCGCATTAATATATACTGCTTTTTAACATTTTAACGTATTGCTAATATTAGAGTATAAAACATGCCTGATAAATCAATACAAAAATAATCTTTTATTCAAAGAAAATGTGGGTAATAAGCTCAAAGAAACTTTAATATCATATTTTAATTTTTTTAAAGAAATAAATAGAACTATAATTAGTAAGCCCTTTGATTTGTCTGCAGGCAACAACACCACTTGTAGTATTTTCCAAGATGGGTCTTACGATAAGGCAACCCTAACTTGTTTTTTTGATGAAGACATCCACGAGACACAAAGGAATTTTAGTGTGTACAAGTACAATGGACAACAGAAACTAGGTTCTATCTCTTTATGATTCTCTCTTAATATAATTATATATATATATATGATCAGTAGAAATTGTTTTTATGCAGATTTGCTCTCAGCAAATGTTAAATCGTTAGGCAGTCAGAGATCATTTTGTTACAGCTTGTGCATGTATTAGTCAATCATCATCCACATATTCATCAAGTGAGTTAAATGGTGCAAAAATGGAGATAAAAGGAAAATCATGTGACAGGATTTTGTCGTCCAGGCTTGTGTCTTAACCGTCAAACAAGTTTTACTAACAGTTTTTGTCTTGCTAAATTTCACCGCCCTCTTTGTTTTCATAAGAATCTGGTCGAAAAGGCAGAGTTTTTACTAATCTGGTGTGTCTATGACAAGAATCTAAGTGTTAATAGTCCTGCTGCAAAGAAATACGTCTCATAAGTGGCTATATCTGATACGAAACTAAAGGATATTAATGTCAGTGATAAAACCAGAAAAAATTGGTAAAAGATGCGTACAAGCAAAGCATTATATCTTTGATTATACAAAAAGAATTGTAGTTAAAATGCACTCACTTATCCGTGCATTGTCTGTTTATGGTCTCTAGAGTCACAAATATTATATTTGTAACAGACTTCATGATATTCAGAAGGCATTACTGTAAATAAATGACATTTTTAAAAGATAAAAAATGTAAAAATATATACAATTATTTATATATACAAAGAAGTAACGATTGGTGGAATGTATTATGTCTCTTTACTTCGTATAACAGGTGTGGTTAAGTGCTTGTGGGAAAATGGAAAACATAACTGTCATATAGAAGATGGATATCAATACAGTGGAGAAGTGCACTCCTACCTCAGAATGGCGATACCAAAGCCAGGACACAAGCAACCAGACATCTACTCTTGTTGGCACGACGGGTCTGAAGCTGATCAAATGAACAGCTGTTCCCTTGATACCAAGGAAGCAGGTACCAGCGACTTCTGGCATTAGAGGGAATACTATTTTGAAAACAAATTATGTCGCGAATACGAAAACCTTACCAAATGTACACATCGCAAATAAGAGGCAGCCTGTACTTTCACTTTGTCGCATGTTAGGTCCTATGTATAAATGTTTAATGTCTGACATTTACAACGATTTTGAGTACCCAAAACAATGTTAATTCCACCCATTACTAGAAATGATATCAAAGACAACAAACATGATGTATGTGCGGTTGGTACAGAATATTAAGTATCAGGGTAGCATTTTGGACAAAACATTCGCGTTGTGAGTTTGCAGATCAATCTCAAGCCTGATAAAAGTAAGACAGAGTAATTAAAAAAACCAAGAAAGAAAGAAACATCTACCATACGTAAATGTGTTTATATTTACAATTTAAACACTGATTTATGTGTGTTTTCGCTAATTTGTATGCCATGTAGAAGAAATAGAAGGCTGTGTTGAAGGATGTGAAAAAGTTTCTGTGGCGGTTGGAGTATCATGTGGAGTCGTAGTGGTGTTGGCTTTGTCGTCAGGATTGATCTTCTATCTTCGGCGTAAAAGGTTTGTATCAGGCATGGCTTCTTTTAATAGAGTGACCCATAGCGGTAAGTGCCTTATTAGCATGCTGAAATATTGACACTAATGTCCTGAGTAAAGATTCAGATATGTTAAAATTAAAAGGGAAAGTCACTGAAACGAAGAAATTCGTCCGCTGGATGCAAGAAGCGCTTATTAAGAGTCGGGAACAAACATGATGCGTTGAAGTTGTGCCTTTCATCTGTTGTTTACTCCAGCATGTATGAATACAACATATATGATGACGTTGATATTCTAAAATGATATTGTTGCAGGCGAGGTAAAAATGGTAAAAATCGCAAAGAATGTGAATTCCTGATAGAGGTAGAGGTGAGTAAAATAGTACAGAGCAGCAAATAGTTTAAAAGATTTTTGGTTGAAAAAGGCATCCTTTGTAAACGTGTACCGCTTGAGAGATTTTACGGGTTGAGGGTTTTACCGCGAGTGGGCTTACATGTTTGTGCCTGAAGGATGAGTGAGGTTAGGGTTTGTTAGGAATTCCCGCTGCAGACGAGAGATTTGAAAAGAGATTATTATGAAACTGGTAAAAAGCTAAATCAAAGTACAAGAAAAAGATTAAGATAAATAAAGTAGACTACATAAGTAGATGAGTATGGCATCTTCAAAAACAGCAAGGGCAAAGAATTTGTGAACATTTTTTTTACAGGAAAATTGCGATCAAGTCAGTAAGACCTACCAAGAAAACCTCACTAAAATGTACCCAAATTTGCTTTCTACTCCCTACTTCGTGCCTCCAGCCCACTTTTACAAACTTCGATACAAAACAGAGAGTGTGGCGGGTCAAGTCGTCTATATCCCTGATCCTCCAGACCAAAATTGTGTCAGACACGACCAAGCTAAGCAGCATATCTTTCACTGTATTCGCCAAATGGCGGAAAAAAAGGAAGAACACATGTTTGTCCTGACACAATTCAAGTACGACGATTATTTGAGCAACCGTAAACCGGCATACGAACAAAAACACCTGCCCGTTTTCTCAGATACAGTCAGAGAGGACAATACTGAGTGCTGTGATTTTCTGATCATTCATCGAAACTACGGAGTACATGTTGGAGTGGTAAAGTCCCTCAGCGACAAGGACGACTGTAGTCCTGATGGTGAACGGAAAACAGATGAACTGTTGGCTGCTGCCGTGTCGGAAGCTATAGAACAACTAAAGATGGCAGATCGTAAGATTCAATGTCTTCTGTCAGATAAGGAAAAGGAAAAGATTTCTACAGTTAAACTGACCTTAATGCTACCGAACGTTACAATGTCTTCCCTAAGACGTGCACTTGGTAGTCACAATAAAGTGGCGAGGGTAGGTCCTTTGTTATTAATAATAAAGCAACCAAAATGAAATTTGCAATGAGTAAAATATATTTGTTTTGCTCCTGTGCTCAAAAAAATATCTTGCTCCTTTTTAAAGCACCTCTTTTGGTTTGAAAATTGTATTTCATATGTCTCTTATATTTGGTTTCTATTATAGAACTTCAAAAACTTAAGTTGAAAATAGTTGCAGCAGTTTTTATCATTCAAATTTGAGAAAAAGTTCTTTAACTCGCTTCAACACCTACTTGGTGTATACTCTTGCTAGATGAAAAAAAAATACTACACATTGCTTTGTTATTTTATTACACTGTATACAGATTTCTTACACACTAAATCTTAATGCTCTACGCGTCTTCAATGTTCTAGAATTTTCTTGAGTGTATGAAAGAAAAAAACATCGAGGACGTTATTCAGTTGTGCCTCTGTGCCGACTACCTGTCCAATCCCTGCTCTGCCTGGGACGTGGACTCTACTATGATGGATCATCTCACAAGATGGTGGGACCTTCTGATGAAAAGTTTAGGAGACGGACCCACGATGACTGATGACATATATCAAACCATAATTTACAGGTAAGACGAACATTCATTACTATTTGAACAAACGGAACTTTCCTGCTACTGGCATTAGTTTAAACACAACACTTGTTATATTGAAGTCAAGTAAATTAGCCATAGTGCTAGCTTGAGGTCATTTTAATTGGGAAGAAACTGGGAATTAGCCTTCTCCATGAACACAGGAAATACTTAGCCACTGTATAGCTACCAAGCCGAAAGGACTTTTGCTGCAGTTATTTTTTTTAATTTCTGCTAACTTATACATCAAAAAGTGAAGTTTTATTACATTCAGCTTAACAGAAAACATGTTTATAAAATCTTCTACTAAAAATATTTTTAAAAAATTTTGTTGAACCACAAAACAAGTAACAAATATTGATACTCCTTTTACTGTCCTTTATCCTTTCTTTTTAATTTTTTAACTGTATGAACAGCTTTATTTCTGCAAATGAAACAGAGCAACATATGAATCGATTTACAGACACACAAGAATTTAGTCCTATCAATAAATGACCGGCAACAAGACTTTTTACTGCCTCTTATTTACATTAACAGTTAAACCTGGATACAAAGACAAATCTATTTTTTAAATAAAAGGACCTACTGATTTTCACATCACTCACAATTATGTTGAAGTTCTCAGAAAGTTTTGATTTAACACATTCTATGATTTGGTACTGATGAGTTAAAATGATTTATGCAGTACAAATGTCTATGAGAAACGGGAACACCACAAGGCTAGTGATAGAAGGCTGCTGAGCTATCATACATAAAGAAGAGTAATTTCAAAAGGAGAAAGTGGAACTATGCGCCTGAAGGAATGTGGGATCTACAGCCCAAATGAAATTAGAATTATTTTCAAAGAAACTACATGGTAGAAGGGACACAGTAATGCAATTCTTGCCGGTTTCAATTTCAACCAGTCACATTGGTTGTTTATAAGTGCTGAACCCCCCCCCCCGCTAGCTTAAATCTGAGTAAATCAGGTCTCTTCACGTAGCCCATTCACGGTGAAATCAGAGGTTTTCATTTTTTAATCTATGGGACTTACACTATTTTTTTCTCTCTCTCACATACAAGCTCTCTCTCTCACATTGATGTAAATGAAGACATATAAATGCCAAAGAAATAGTAAAGCTGCAAATACATTTGTTTAAGTAAACCTAATCTCGACTATTTCATTCCATCATTGTTAAAAACGTTCTGGTGTTTGCTTTAATGCATTTCAATTGCAGGCTATGTGGACCTGCCACTGTATCTGACTTTGAGATTTCGGGTGAATCAACTTGCCAGCTTCCAAGGACACTGCAGATGGCCGTGTTAATCACCGGTGAATTTTTTGAAAAGTTCACAGTTTTTCCTGGTATGACAGAGATGCTTGAAGAGCCTCGAATGATTTTGAGTGGCCCGCCGGGTACAGGTAAAAGTAAAACGTTGGTGCTAGTTGGAAGAAAATGGATATCAGAGGGTCATGTGGTGTGTCTTATAAACACTTGGGAGGAAGGCAGTGTCGCTAACATGCAGTTACTCAACTTGCTGCGGCAGACACCTGCGGTACAGTCATCTGCCAATCCAAAGCAAAAAGCTGTTATATCCATTTTCTGCAACATCGAAAACAAGAACGAGATTGATGAAGCTGTTACGTTTCTGAAGAAACATGCGAAGGGACAGCCCTTGTTTGCACTGGTTGATGAGCCGACTTTTGACAAGTAAGGATTGTGAAATATCACCTTGTAGATTAAGGTAACATGATATAAAAGTATAGCATTACATACAGATTTCATACTGATTCCGTAGATTTGTTTAATTAAAGTTGTTCATAATAAAAAATGTTAAATGTTTTCTGGTGTAGTACGAATAGCTCTTTAAAAATATTTCAATATAATGGGTATTACAGCAAAACAATCTAGCTATACATTTGAAGTTGCATCAACAAAATCATAACTGCTGGTAGTTAGTTTACAAGAATATTTGCAGAACGAAATCAGAACAGGTTGCAGCTTTTCTCCAAAAACTTCACGAAAACCTGTCCGATCTCCACATGTGGGTAGCCAGCTGCCGTGTAGATATTGTCGTACCACCAGGCTGGAGAGGAAAGCCCCTTAACGTACCGGTCAGTTGCCCACCTTCAGTCATAAGAGAAGTGTTAAACGATGAAGATATAGCACCCTACTCTAGCAACACCAGTCTGTTACCAACTGACGGCCTGCCTGTGAAGAACATACATCATAGGGTCCCGGGACACAAGGCAAAGGAGCCACGTGACTGTGAAGCTTGTGGGGAGGAAATCGCCAGATTCTTGACTAAAACACTGGATGTAACCGGGCCTGGTATGTTTTATCTTTCATAACCACCAAGGTATACATACATACATACACACGTGTTTACAAGAGTCTGTAATTTACACGGTTGCGGAATTGGAGTTTTTAAGATTCCTTTTTTATATTCCTATATATTCCTACATTCTAATGCTGGTCATGGTATGTTTACTTTTTCTTAATCAGGCAAGGAATGTACATATTTATGTTTGTCAATTTCTTACAGTTATAAAGTTAAAGGTAGTCGAGTAATAGACTCTCTTTCCTCCTTCACTAACGCTAACACGCTCCATGTGTGTACGCAACTGTTTGCAGATACATCAAACACAACGGATGCAGGGGCTGCAGAGGACAGACAGTTCCCAACTCTTCAGTGGAAAGATATATTAATTTTGTTTGAAAGAGACGTTAAAGAAAATTTATCCATTCTGAAACCTCTCAAGAAATCAGGATTCCAAGTGCAAGTCATTGACTCTATTAACGCGAAGAACGTTCTAAAGAACAATAACAACACTGTTTTAGCAGCAAAGGCAGGATTTTCGTGCGGACTTAAAAGAAAGGTGGTTGTGTATGTGGAAGGAGATATAGATAGATCGGAGTCTTCTGCCAAGTGGAACAGGCTGTTTGGGGTCACTACTTGCACGTCACAGCTGGTTTTCGTGCGAATGACATGAGACTCGTGTTTGTAAGCCACGAGATACATGACTGCATGAATTAGCATGCACACCCTAAAGTACATAAAATCACGTGCATCTCAATGAGTTCTCTTTGTTTTCATTAAATCTTAGTTTATTTGTATTAGTTGCTTCTACGACTGCGCACGTGATATTTAAATCGAAACAGTACACAGAAATCTTCGGGGCTTTTCAATGCAGTTATTTGAAAAAATGTGTGAGAAATGTTAGGGGGATATTGTAATTGTAATTTAATTACTTATTAATTTATTTCAGTTTTGTCTTTAGGCAATAGGAATGGCTTTGATGAAGGAAATCAAGTTGCTCTTGCAACTTAAAGACCAAAAGTGGCTGAGTGACTATTATTTTCCTTATGACTCTTAGTTCGTGACCCCATTGTCCAGAAAATCCCGATTGCAGTCGCTTGTTTTTTATTATTATACTTATTTGTTGTGGTTTCAAATATTAGCTGACTAGCTGCTTCAGTCTCTGTTAGCGAAGCCCAAGAAGAATAATTTATATAGGGTCTACGCATGAAAGGGATCGGGACATACATTTTTGTTGTTTTCTTATATCAGTCTTATTTTAAGATAATTTTATCTTTTTCTCTCCTTATGAAGTGTAATTTTTGTGATACAGTTGAGCGACAGATTGGGAAGAAATGTGTTTGTGTGCTTGTTTGTTTGTTTGTTCATGCAGTTAAAGGCAACACCACAACGCTATATATCTGTATATAAGTGAATAAAATCAGTTTTAAAATAGGAACTAAAATAGTCGTAAAGAAATTGAGAAGCGTCTGCTGTTGTGGGTGAAAGACAAAGAGCTGGCAAGAGATACGGTGACGGAGACGGTAATATGCGAAAGGACACGCAGCACTTACTGCGACCTCAAGAAGAAAGTACTAAATAACAATTATATTTCTATTTCAGATGTTTTTCTTTATAAGTAATGTATATATGCGTGCGTTTCTGTATTAAACACGTACTTTCCCCCTAAAATTTACGATACTTTGGGGATTTTTCTCGGAGGCTGGAACGGATTAATTCTGTTTCATTTATTTTAAATGGGAATAATCGGTTTCAGATACGAGCTGATTGAGTTACGAACTCGGTCACGGAACGAATTAAACTCGTATCTCAACGTACCACTGTACATTAAACAGAGCAAGTAACAGCATGAGATTAAGACTATGTGGTGAGATTTAAGAACCTGTTTAAGTCCTCACTCTTCTAGTTTTGAGACAATAATGATGAAGTACACATCTGAGATAAGATATAGTATTCTGCAAAACTATCACATATATCTCCTTGCTTTGTTAAAAAAATCATCTCCCTTCTATGACGACGTCATGACTGCCGCAAGGGGCACTCACAGCAAGTTGGCCATCTCTTTTTATATAGGAGACCTTGACTTACGAGCCATGTTTCTAATCTATGGTCTTTGGAAAGGTAAAATATTTTACTTTAAGTTAATACACGTTATTAATTATGAACATTAAAGTGTTTCCATTTTTTCCCTCCTTCTTAACTTTATTCTTTCTTTATTTTCTCTGTTTTTTGTCTCATTCATACATTTAATTATTGTTTTTCTTTCACCTTTCCTGTACCTTCTATCTAGCCGCGTTTTGTAAACAACGAAAGATTTGCTGTAAGAATAATGTTACAAATGTTAGCATGCTATCAGCCGATGATTGACAAAAACCCACTGCCTTTCTGTTAAAGATCTACATGAAAGGTAATTGGCATATGTGCGAGGCAAGGCTACGAAAATGACCTCTGAGGTATTTTTGTTCACTAATTACAGAGAAAAGCTCTATATCATGTCTGATATCATGTCTGTATGTTTTACTCGTAAATAAATCTGTCAGTAAACTGAGTTATTGTAATTGTTTCTATTTCCATGATCAAACTAGTCGGAGGAGATTGTTTACTGAAAATTCCTGAAAGCTTGTTGCTGTTTTAGTAATTGTTTTTAGTAAACTCTAATTCTTTTACAGAGTATACTAATTCTCTTTCTGTCTTATTTTCCATTTGATAAACACGTAAATAAATACACAAAAATAAATAGTTGCAGACAGTAGTGAATAGGATAGAACATCCCAGCCCACAACCTGTATATGTTCGTCATGAGCACACTTATGTACAAGTCCAAACGACTTTCCCCTTTTTTTTCCTCCCCCCGGCGAGTAGCAGCACGTAGGCCACCGCCATTTTGAAGCCGCCTGTTCGTGCTGTGAGCTCGTCTTGACGTACAACCTTCCGTTTACTTCACTTAATACTTTGTAATCAATGCGGATGTCAATCAGCGATAACAGTCACAGGCAAGTACTAGTTATCTCAACACTTGAGCTTAATATCAGCCACAGTTTGTAAAATGTCAGGAGATATTTGACGTTCATTGACACAGATGGGAGCCTAAGGTGTTGACATCTGGCGACAAATGCCTCTCTTTTTTGTGCGTGCGTGCGTGCGTGCGTGCGTGTGTGTGTGAGTGTGTGTGTGTGAGAGAGAGAGAGAGAGAGAGAGGGAAAGATTCGTGTTGTGTATGTTCGTCCACATGTATGTGAGTGTAAGCGCGTGATTCGTAGGGGGTGGGGAAAGGGTGGTGACTGTCGTGTCTGTACTTGTAAAAGTATGCTTGGTGTGTATGTATTTTATTTTGCGTGTCATAAAGACAAGCTAGTAAGAATGTGACAGCGTGAATAAATCAAATCATGAAGATATATCACAACATATGTTTGACAAGGAAGCTTAAAATCGTTCTTTACCGGAACACAAGACTAAGCTAGCGCATTGATCGGGTTTTCCCGTTTAAATAGACAGCAAGTAAAAAAGTTTAGACCTTGCCTCGCGCTCAATATAATTTGAACATATTGTTACAAAATTTCTAGATACGCATCAGCATGCATGTTATAGCTTAACAAAGATTAATGTAGAAAACCTACACAGCTGAGCTATCTATTAAAACCTGTCTGTTCCCTGTCAGGAGACTAAGTAAGAAAGCAGGAAGATAACAAAATCTTCCTCTTTGTCATAGCGATGATGCGAAAGAGTATACGAGTTAGCATTACTTTTATAAATTGGTTTCTTACTCTATTTTTCTTTAATCAACTTTCTTATATACAACAAATTTAAACGGTTTTTAAAGACTATAGATTCGTAAATTTTATTGTGGCATTCTTTTTTCTCACCTAGTTACAAAAGGATTCATTATATATGATGTTTTTTGTAATAATTATTTTACTCTCAGTCAGAATGACAGCATCTAAAGCTGGGACTGGTCTTATGCAGGGGATTTTTTTCACCCACTGTTACACCACATTGCTATGCTGCCTGTGTTTTGTATGTGTGTCAGCTCAAGGTAAATATTCTTTTACAACGCCTTCAGAATTTAATGCCTATCACCTGTGCATCAGTTTGGCATTGTATATCTTCGCATTGCAATCAAGCTCCAAACTATTTTTATTGATGCATTTAAGTTCGTGCGAACTTAAATTTTGTTGAAAATTTATAAAATATCTTTTCTCAGTGGAGGACGTTTTTCCTTGTTCCGAATTATCTTCATATCAGCTGACTGTGCTCGTTTGTGGGAAGAAAATATTGGCTAATATGTGGATGCAAATATATTATGCAAACATGAAAGATTACATAGTCACCTGAGGTGTCATGTTTTACCTTAATCACAGGCTTCCGTGTTTGAGCTGTTTCAGGTAACAAGATCACGTGCGCTGCACCGCTAGTTTATCCGCTTCAGGACACTGTCTTGACCTGTCACTTCCCCGAGGACCTGAATGTATCAAAGAAAGACTTCACGATCTACAACTATGCCAAAGATAACAATCCAGGTGATTAGACATTCAGTAAAAAATACATTTTAAACTTACTAATTTAAAAGTTTAAAGAGAAGGAAAAAATGAAATATAAGAAGTTGGTAAACTGGTCATTGCGAATAAAAACTACGTTTTTTACGTCTATACAGAGGCTGTGCTAGACTGCTGGTGGGTTAAAGGTTCCTTGGACTGCTACACAAAAGCAGACTTCACATTTGACAAGAAAGTCAGCAATACTCTGAATATAACAGTCCGTCACGTGACAATGGCACAAACGGGCACTTACGCGTGCCAGGTCTCCAGCTACGGGTCCAGCTCCATGGAAACTTGCAAACTCCAATTAAAAATTGGTATGCACAGCTTCAATCTCTATAAAAAAGGCTTGTGTTTAAATAAGAACCGACTGATACTTAAACGTGAAAATAATAAATACGAAAACATTTGTTATGAAAATAAGCATAGGAATTGTCTTTCTTTGCCACACAAAATCTACAACTTTTGTTTGTATTTATTGCATGTAGTCTATACTAATTAATCGTTTTTCGAATTTACGCTAAAATCATTTTAGCACTACACTGGTTTCAGGTTATTCACTTTGATGTTAATTCAAAATACTATTTCTTGCAGAATATGTCAGTTCTGGTTAGAAACTAATAGGATACATATAAATGAAACCATTATCCAATTAATAATAAACTGATCATAAAATATAATTTTTATACCACCTCCAATACAAATAGTTACGATGGGAAAAACCCTTTTCCTACGTCTTTAAAGTATTATTAACCTAGAATACTGACAATTTCTTTTCTTAGGTGAAATCAACACGCGCAATATTACTCAGCTCAACTTGACCTGTTTGTTTAATGAAGATGTTCACGAAACAAAGAGAACTTTTGCTGTGTACAGGCATGATGGCCAAGAAAAACAAAGTAATGCATCATACATTTCTGATAATATCGAGCTGAGATTTTGTTATTCTTTTATATACTTTTCATTTTACTTTTCGAAATCTCGATATACTTTCATATATTTATTAAACCAAGGAATCGAAATAACTTTCTACCCCTTTGCAATAAGCTAAAAAGCCTGAGAAAGAATTTAATTTCCCATAGTTTGTAGGCTAGTTTAATTCGGGTGAGAAAAGTAAAATCAAACTACAAAATCGTGAAGAAAGACAATAAATTAATAACTGTTTTTATTAAACTTTTTAATTTATCTCTTCGATCGAAGCCTCCGTTGCTATTTAAGTTCTTTAATATGCAAATGATTTTGTATAACAGGTGTGGTAGATTGCAGATGGAATAACGGGTCACTGAATTGTCAAGTAGAAAAGGGTTACCACTTCAATAAAGCAGTCTCCTCCTACCTTACAGTCGAGTTACCGTATGCAACAAACGAGAGAACAACAGTCTACTCATGTTGGCACGAGGGCGTTGGAAGAACAAACACCTGTTCCCTTAATGCCTCGGAAAAAGGTTTCATAGACCTACGGCGCCATTAGAACAAAGATAATATTTTTTACATTGTTAGATAGCTTGAAAAGAACTGGTAAGCTTTCGTCCTGTCTCCTGATCTATCTGGCTGTGGCTAGAAATGTGTTTTTACTGAAGTACTGAAAGGAGTCAGTCTAGCTTGCTTTTTACATTGTTCTTATTGGAGAAGCTGCGGATGAAAAAGAATTCACAGTGTCATTGTGTATACTTCCTGATATGTGTGATCAGATATAAAGAGAAAGTAAAAGATCCCTGACAAATAGAGGTCGTGCTTCCAGAAAGACTAGTACTTATAGTTCTACGTTTAGTGATAGCTTACATAAATTGTTTTATCTTTGTGAATTAATATTTTTTAGGATCTGAAGAAAACCTTATGGGCATGGCGGTGGGAATATCAGTAGTTGTTCTAGTGCTGACTACTTCAGCACTAATAGGAATCGTCTTCTTCATGAGGCGTAGAAGGTAGGTGTCCGTCAGTGCCACTTTTTGATAGAGCAATACATGGTAGTGAAGTTCTAATCATTCTGTGATTGCAGACAGAAATACAGGTACAAAACCAGTTGAAGTAAAAAACAATAATAAAAAAGAATATTAATAGAAAAGGGAATGGAGATCATACTTCTGTCGAATGTACTGCATGCGTATTGCAGCAGATTCCAATAAAAGAAATAATGTCATGTAGTTCAGCTGATTCCTATGGTCGAGATAAATATAACACTCACTATTAAGACAACATAAAGGACCATATTCTATAAGCCTGGTCTGTATCAAAGATGACTTATGCTATAGTTTTGATGTTCTTTTTCGAAAAGTACCTAATTTAAAAAAAAGAAAGCAAAAGTGTAAATAAAATGTCAGTCTTGATATTGCACTTTATACTGCATTCATTCTTTATTATTATTATTGATAAATTCTACTGGTCATGATGTCGTGTTAGCATAAGGTGACCTAAAGTAACATTTCAGCTGTATCTACTCTGTGTGTGTGTGTGTGTGTGTGTGTGTGTGTGTGTGTGTGTGTGTGTGTGTGTGTAGAAAGAAAACTTATTCACTGGTCAACATGTAAGTACTGATTTGTATATTGTTCGCATAATAATACTATTCATGCTGTCTAGGTCCAAACAAGCCAACGAAGAAAGTCAACCAATGCTCAACGTTGAAGTGAGTAAATAAGAAAAGAAGCTTATAAAAGCACAGAGTATTAAAAACTTTGGAAGAAAATGAAAGCAGCTGCATTGGGTCAAAATTGTATAATTTTGCTTGACATATATCATATGTTATATGTGTCAAACGTCTTTAGTGACAAAAAGAGAAGGGAAAAGAAGACAGAAAAAAATAGAATGATGAGGAAGTGGTTGAAGTCTTGATCTATCTAATATTTACATTTTCTTATTCTTTTTCAGGAAAAGAATCAAGTGACGAAGAAATTTGAACAGTTTTTGTTGGAGAATGTCAGAGAAATGTTTCCAAACATGCTGAGCAAATGCTACTTCGTTCCACCAGTCTACTTCAACAAAACCCGATACAGAAAACAGATTGTTGCCGGACAAGATGTTTATATTCCTGAATTGCCTGATGAGAATGAAGTTAGACACGATCGAGCCATGCAGCACTTTCTGCACTGCTTACGCCATTTGGCAGATCACAAAGAGGAACAAATGTTTGTCCTTACACAGATGCAATACAGCGACTATCTAATAAACCCTGGCCATGAGTACGCAGGGCACTGTCTTCCTGTTCCTGAAAATATTCAACATAAAAACAACGAAAAGGACATAGGGTGTTTCGACTTTTTGATCATTCATCGACATTACGGGGTGTTGGTAGGGGTGGTCAAGTCTATCAGTGATCAGGACGACAGGAGTTCCGAAAGTGAGCAGAGAACACATAAGCTGATTGTTAAAGACTTGTCTACAGCTATTAAGCAACTACAGAAGGCAGAAAAATTAATAAAGCACATACTGTCAGATCACGCACAACAGATTCCAACAATTCAGCTGACCTTGGTGGTACCCAATGTTTCGCAGGCCACCCTGGGTGCACTACTGAATAAAACGGACATTGCTGAGGTAGGACGCTCTGTGACACCTGCAAACATTGTCTCACATTTTCTCTGAAAATGCTAAAAAATACTGGAAACTCTAAAAGAATGAATTGTTTTCTTCATGTTTACTAATACATGTTTTTTAGTCGGATTAAAAGAAACGTTATAAGAAGAAAAACTTATTCAATGTATGTGCCACACACAGATTCTCTAACCTCCATTCTTTGTCACTAACTCACACTAACACTCACAAAAGCATGTTTTAAGAACAAATAATTTTTCAATATGCGAGTGTGTGTGTGTGTGTGTTTTAAAAGACACACACACACACACACACACGAACACACACGCACGAATGCCAGCAAACATCTCAATAATCAGCAAATCGGCAACTAAAGCTTATGTCTTCTACCGATTTTACTTTCTCTGTTTGGAAATATTTCCAGTCGTGCTGTTTTAATTCTAATTTTTTCTTATTTCATGTTTTGTATTTTTAAGTCAAATTGAGTCAATTTAATTAAAGGATAAATCAGTACAGCATGAGAAATATCATGCCTTAAAATAACTATTTCAAGTGATTACATTATTGTAGATTATTTATTTTTAGAATCTTCGTAAGACTATGAAAACTGAGGGGGACGCAACTCAACTGTGTCTCTGTGCTGACCATCTGTCATTACCCAACACCCCATGGGACGTGGACTGTAAAGCGATGAGTCATCTAAAAGAATGGTGGGATCGGCTGATGAACAGAAAAACAATGGATGATAAACTGTATGAAGCTATGATAGCGAGGTAAGATGTTTTTGTCACAGTATGATATTAACTTCAATTTAATGTTGTTTTCGTGAGGTGTTTGCAGCCTTTTCAGGAGGAAAAAAGATGAAATATGAAGGTAAGTAAAACAAAATGCAGAAATTTTATCGTACAGATACATATATTAACATTAAAAAGAAAACATTAACAAAAGCAGCAGCAGCATACTGATTTCAAGATTTTTTCGCTGGAGCATTTAGGTTCATTGGTATAACACATCAGTCTGAAATCAATCAATTAAAAACGTTTCTGTGGTCTTGATTAACTCGTTTTGTAAATTGTGTTCTTCCCCAAAAAATGAATAATACCTAAAAGAGTAAAAGTTCTCGAGTATTTCTAAAGGTGGGTCTGAGGATGGTGATGGGCGTCATCGTCATTTTCTTTACTTATTTTATATTTAAATTCCTAACTGATTTTCTGTAATTTTTTTTATTTTGCTTTACGCACAGTACTTAAGTGTACACCTTGGTTCACAATATCGATGAATGCATATTTTTAACATGACAAAATTTAAAGGTAAAAATTAAAAGCAGTACAATTCCATTAAAAACATTTACTTTGTCGTTACAACTAGGGGAGTCCTATGCCTATTTTCTATTTCAGATTCTGTGGTCCTGCAACTGTGTCTAGCCTTGAGTTTTCAGATGACATCGAACCCTATAAACTTCCCAAGACATTAGATCAAGCCATTTCTTTGACCGGCGACTTGCTTCAACGAGTAACACTTCAAAAGGACATGATGCAACTGTTCGATGAGCCCAGAGTTATCCTTGCTGGACCACCTGGTACCGGAAAAACCAAAATGTTGGTTCTCATCGGAAGGAAATGGATTTCCGAAGGTCACGATGTGTATCTACTTAACACGTCGACTGAAGCATGTGCAGCTACACTTGAGTTAGAAAAACTTTTGCTGCAGAGATCTGCAACACAATCTCCAGAAAAGCAAATAGAAGGAAGTGTGATTCCCTTCTCTTGTCAAATTGAGAACGACCAGCAGACAGACGAGGTTATTAAAACCCTGATAGACTGTGCGAATGAAAAGCCTATCTTTGCACTTGTTGATGAGCTCGCTTTTGACCAGTAAGTACTGTAATCACATGTTTACTTTTATTTCAACGTCATTTATGATTATTTCAGAAATTGCTTTCCAAAAGATCTGTTGTAAGCAGTTAGATAACTAATATCCTAAAGCTTATATGTCGGGACACATAAAAGATATCCAGACCAGTCATTATTATCAGTAGTACATGTTAGCAACATACGTTTGCGTAGATATTGGTCAGCTGGTTTATATAGAGAATCCTTTACCAACTTATAACTCTCTTAAACAGAGCTTTAATTTATTTTTGTGAGCTCGCACTAGATTGTTTGGTTGGTCCGGTGGCGCAACGGTTAGCGCCTGTCACCAATACAGTGAAGGTTGGCTGTCCTGGGTTCAGTTCTCGTCTCCGACACACGGTTCTTTCTCTGCATGTGGTATCTATTTACAGGCCTAGCTGCCTTGCCGTGATATAGTCTTAGCTGTTGCCCCTATTTGTTGAATTACTGTTGAGGTTGGATGTGTTCGATTATCAGAACAAAATGGTCTATAAGTGGCTTATACGGTCAACAAAAAATTATGGCCGTTGGTGTTGTTTTTTTGCAGGGAAAAATCAGAGAAGGTTATACGTTTCATTGGAGATCTTCACAAGCGCTTCCAACGCCTTTGTTTATGGACAGTCAGCAGCAGTTCTAGAATCGCACTACCTGAATGGAAAGGAAAGCTTCTCCCAATACCAATCAGTTGTCCACCTTCAGTCATTCGAGAGGCGTGGAAAGGCGAGTGGGGTCCTGACATCGATAAACATGCCAGTGGGAAATGCCTACCACCAACAGACGGCCCGCCTGTGAAGGTCTTCATCCATGAAGGTCCAGGACACACGAAGAAAGAGCCGCATGACTGTGAGGCTTGCGGAAAAGACATCGTCAGATTTTTAACAGAAGACCTCCACGTGGCTGACCATGGTATGTCACAGTCATTTTAGCATACGTCTACCAACTTCTTATACATTTTTCAAAAATTTGTAAATAATTAATAAATAAATGTCTATTTTTAATCTGCGAATTCATTTATTTAATGTATAGAAGCCATGGCATTGTTTGCAGATACATGGATAGACCTATCGGACGCAAATGACACGAATCACCAAACAGGACACAGACAACCTCCAATGCTCCAATACCGTGACATTTTAATTTTGTTTGAAAAAGACATTAAAGAAAACGCGTTTATCAAGTCGCTTGTACAGTCTGGAATCTCGGTTACGATCGTCAACTATAAAAACCAGAAAGATATTCTCAAGAATGACCACAACATTGTGTTGGCAGCCAAGGAAGGTTTTTTATGCGGACTTAAAAGAAAAGTGGTTGTGTACGTAGAAGGAAATTCGAGTAGACAAGGATTACTTTCTGCATGGAACAGACTGCGCGCAATCACAAGTTGCTCGTCACAGCTTGTATTTGTTCGTAAGGCTTGAAGGTAACATTTTTTCTCCACATGGACAAGGACATTTATTTGGTAATTCACTTGTGATGCGCCTGAGTTATTAAGATATTATATTAGTCGCTGGTGAGTCAAATTTATACAGTTACATTCATCTGTATACAGATATCCAGGCAACAAAGATAAGTTATTCCACGTTGTGTATTTGAATTCTTCTCTACTAACAATTTTAAAGCAAAATATAATTCTTATATAATTCTGATGTAAACTTTGAATTTGAGGTTAGTTACAAGTCCTAGCGTTCTCTAAGTTTCAGAAAGTAACGGATGATAATGATTGTTGACAAAGTTTAGATAATTATTCCCCGATAGATTCAGTGTCGGAATATTCTTAACTCATTATGGTCTCACCCAAAGCCGCAGGTGATGGTTTGCCAACGTTAAGAAGTCACATCGTACAAAGAGTTAAGTACTTTCATTAGGGTGTTTTGAATTCACGAACCGCTTATGGTACAGGGAAAATAGCCCATTTTAAAGCTGAATAATTTCTCTGCAAGTTACTTCCCTTGGTTCTTAGGCGAGGACATCTGGTCTGCTTCAAATTTAAATCTTTTGTGGTTTAGTAAACAAAACGTTATAGAATACGCGGGTTGATGTTTCCCCTGTTTTCTGTCAGTTTATTCGACAAAATCAATCGCACTTCTTTTTTGTTTAAATGTATATAAAAGTAAAAACTCTCTGCCATTCTAAAGACTTTCCATTTTAACGTAATTAAACAGAAAAATTTCAAGTTAATATAACCATTTTTCAAGCTTATTAACGTAAAAAAAGTTATTAAAACGAAAAAATTTAAAATTATTAAATGAAAATTAATAAGAATACTGATTTTTGGCATTTCCACTGCACGGGATGCTTAGAATATGTGACATCTTGCGCTCTCTCTCTCTCTGCGTATGATTGTGTATGATGAGATAAGCACTACATCACAAAAATTAAAATGGAATTTAATAGACGTAACTGTTAATCACATGGTGCTAATCTGAACGTCGACGATGGGTTTAATAAGTACTCAAAAGATAACTTAAAGTGATGTATATGGAACTTAGATGAAAATACATGATGTACGCATTAAATGTGGTTTACATCCATGTATAATTCTGTAAAAAAGCTGTACTATTGTACACATATCTCTCTCTGACACGTAAAAACACTAGTGGTCGTGCGTATACACACACATATACACACGAGCACATAAAAGTTTATTGACGTTAATTTAAGGGTTTTTATTACTGCTTGATCAATGTTTCAGAAACAAACGACTGCCAGCGAAGCTTACAACCTAAAAATAGTTATCTGACATCAAACGTTGCAAATTCTTGCCTTAAATGCACATAATACCATTTTTTTCAATAATATATCTTTCATGTTTCATCAGTTTACAGAAAAAAAGAAACTAATTAGGGATACAATGCAGGCTTAATATTAAATCAGGGTGAAGCTATTCATTTGTTTCTTTATTTGTTGAACAAAGCCTAAACGACATTCAAACGGACACATTTTAGTCTACATCCAAGACTGATCGCACAAATGTCTTCTTTCCAATATAGGCTCATTCTAGTCGAGTGTCAGCGTCAGTGAAGGGTGATTACTTCTGAAGGGAGTATAGCAGGGGTGGGCAAAGTTTTCATTTTTGTAGCCCGGTCAAAAAATTCAAAGCTATGCGCGGCGGGCCGGTAAAATATCAAAAGCGCAGGCCAGGTAACAACACAACTTACCTAGTGATAATGAAATGGACAACAATTGAATAAACGATGGCGTTCGCTTGCCGTATTTATTGTACAAAGTGAAGCTGTTTGAATTCGCTCAAAATAAAACTGTAAAACCCACCTTTCCTTTAATCCTTTGAGCCCTGAGCTCCTGAGCATATGTGAGCCTTCCTGCCTGAGCTCCTTGACCAAAACTAATAATAAGTGTACAACGTTTACTGCCAATAATTTAGTGGAATAAAAGATATAAGATTGGTCCGCACTCAGAAACATCAAACTCCACATCATTTGCCTGATATAGCCTATTCCAGTCATCTTCAGCACCGTCAACATCAATTGAGTCTGAGGGGTCACGCTTCCTTTGATCAGCTGAAAATACAGGCCGTGGTTCATTTTCGGTATCACTGTCTGTGGCCAAATAATCCGATTCAAAATCTATCTTACTGTCAGAGTAATCGTTATCGTACTCTACGTGTGATAAATCATCCAGTATATCCTTTACTTTCTGCGTTGTATAAAGTTGCTTTCGTTTACACTTCGTCGCTGATTTTACCCCCCTGATGGGCCAGGTTAAGGCTCTGCACGTTTCATTGTAAAAACACGATCCAATTTTCTCCAAAAACAGGGTAGAAAAACACAGTGAAAGGGAGCAGACATGTTGTACTAAATCTGCCCACCCCTGGAGTAGAACATGACTCAGTCTTGATCTTGTCTGGGACAGATTCACAACGCACTCGATTATGCCTCAGACAAGTGTAAATTGTAGTAAAATTTGTAATATCTCTGTGATAGTATTTCTGTAATACAATCTTTATTTTTATTCTTCGTCTTTCTTTGTCTTTATTCCTATCTTTCAATCATTTGACTCTGTGTGTGTGTGTGTGTGTGTGTGTGTGTGTGTGTGTGTGTGTGTGTGTGTGTGTAAGTGGTGTTCTGTATGACCTGAACTTGAAAACAAATAAAATGTTGATTTGTAGGTCAAGTAATTTATTGTGCGATGTATGCAGAATGCAAATCTGTGCTTGTAAGCGATTAAATAATTTTTAGATAAGTCTACAGGAAATTTAAAAAAAAAATAACTATGTACAGAATCGTTAATGACATCAAGGCTAGGGAATGTATATTAGAAGAAACTTTGAGGTCACGTTATAATATGATAATGATGCTCTTTAAAGGAATTGTATATTTTAATATTACTTTTAAGAAATAAATCTGTTGTTTAATAGAACTTGTTCAATGTTCATGTTGTTCTAATACAACGATTTCTGTCTGATGATTTCTTTAACATTTATGTATAACTATTTCTCTGCGTTACAGTCTGTAATGTCAGTTACAGTAAACCGTCACTAATACTACCACCATCTTCAGTAATATACTTGAAAAAAGGTAAAGGTCGTCCCAAGACCTTTTTCATGTCCTTAGAAGTGAGGTGTTATAGATCTTACTTTTCTCGGGACCAGCTTCAGGCGAGGGCGGTGCCCATCTCTTCTTCCTAGCTGCCTTATCTTCTTCAGTTCTCATGAGTCAGGCTGGTATCTCTTCTTGCCAGCTGGGGCGACTGGGAAAAGTCAGCTGTGCTACACGGGTATCGAACCGGTGCACCTCTCAATTTTGACAATTCGATTATTATAACAATAATAAATGCAAGATATGTGTAGCGTGTACTCACACTCGTACTACTACTCACCCCCACAACGTCAATAAATCCTCACACTTGAAAACTTAGAGTAAAAAAGAACACAAGTACACGACCTGATTTTTTTTACAGCCATCCTGTTGACATACATGGCGCACTCCATATTTTTCTTTTTAAGCCAGGTCTTCCGTGTCGCTCCCCATTCGCTGTCCTTTAAAAACAACTTCCTGGACTGTTAGTGTTATTTCTAGCCTCAGGGTTAGCAAATGTATTCAGGCCATCCGTGTTAAGTACCAAAAGTGAATGCAGGGCAGTAACTTTGCCTTACTTTAAGTAGTTTATATCTTTGTGTTGGAAATCCAAGAAATCCGAAAAAAGTGTGGTGAAAAGCAACGTTGATTACGGGAGGTAAGCATGCTTTGACTCTTTTTCGAAATTGGTTTCGACCGTTATGTTCACCACCCAGCAAGCTGAGCTGACATGTTTGCAGAAGGTAAACATAGCTTATATTGACCTGCTTAGGTGGTGATGGTGGTGGATAAGAAATCGAAAACAAAATACGTGTATGCACGCTTTATAACTAAACCGTAAGCAAGTTAAAATGAACATAATCAGGAAAAGTTATATAGTCCCATATATTTTCCGACCGTTTAGTGTGTGTTATGTTTACATGTTTAATCCCGGTTAACACTTTTGATGAAAGCAGACGAAGTTATCATCTAAATTTCTGAAGGAATACATTAAAAGGACCCCTTGTTTTGGGGACTTCAACCTTTATTTCGACACACCAACACACTTCTACTCATTGAAATTGCTTGATATTATTGGAATATTTAATGTGTAGCTCAGGCTGTCTTGGAACCGACTCCCACCCGAGGTTATATTGTGGACTGGGTGGTCTACAGAGAGGGCGATTAAGTCGTCAGCCGTTGACCATATATTGTCTTCGGACCATTTTTGTGTGTTGTGCACACTGGACTTTGGCAAATCAAGCATGCCGCCTGTTTATAAGGAAATGCGTAGCCTGGCCTCATGAAACATAGTGGATCTTAAGGCCGACCTACGTGTCAACATTTTGTCTGAATCCACCATTACACAGCTGTTCCGCACTCTCCATACTACGCTGGATAGTCACGCCCCACTGATCATTGCCTCGTCTCCAGCCATCCCCTCCTCTCCGTGGTACACCACCCTGGGTACTGAGCTTCTGAAAGCCAAACGTGAACGGAGATGAGCAGAGCGGGTGTCAAGTCACTAGACTCAACGTGCATCGTCAGATTTTTCAGGCGGCCAGGAATCATGTTACAGACATTGTTCACTGAGCATAGTCAGTGTTCTACTCTAAAAAAAGACTTGCCTGTAAAACCACTAAACAGTTATTTAATGCTAGCAACAGTCTGCTTGGAAAAACTACTGGTACTCCAATCCCGTCGGTGTTTCCTGCACAAGAACACCCACAAAAGTTTGCTGATTTCTTCACCAAAAAGATTGTCTTGATACGCCAGGAGCTTGACTCCTCTGTTGTTCCATCTTCATCGGTGTCAGAGGTCTTTCTCAAACCAAGCCCCATCAACTTGGAAAGGATTAACCGATCAACCTTCGACACTCTGATTTTTTAACCACCTTTAAGTCCAAACTTAAGACGCATCTTTACAGAACGACGACTTCACTTCGACCACGGACGTGTATCGGTGGACTGCTGTCTGTCTGCTGAGACCATCGCTTAGCCTCTTGCGAAGCCCTTCGCTGTTATTTTAGGCGAGCTTAAACAATGAATGTGATTATTATTTGCGAATATGATACATGATTAATGATGACTTAGTCTATGTATGATTTATTTAAAGTGCTCTGAGCAAATTTTTGGATAGGTGCTAAGTACTCATTATTATCATTTATTATTATTAGGTGAGGGAGGAGAAGCGGGGAAAAGTTACCCATCCTGATGTACGGTTATGTAAACAATTCCAACTCCCTCTTTTTCCGCACCTCACCTTAAAAGAACAGTTTACAGGACTGTGCCGGATTATTTTGGCTCTACTTGGAAGCTGCCATTAGAGAAAATCACATAAAACTCATAATACAGTCGATTCCGCTTAATCAGACCACATCTGGACGTGACCATTTTGGTACTCATAACCGGGTGGTCCGATTACACCTAAAGTTACAAGACGGGACGAGCTATACGTAACGTATTACATGTCATTAACACCTTTCCTTGTGCGGCACACACGTATGGCGAATATACGAACTAGAACTACTGCTACTACTTACGAACTTTGTTTATTAAAAATAAATGTACAAGCAAATTCTTCGAAACGATTTAAACGATATTCAGCAAGCGAAGCACAATAAAAAAAAGTTAATACCAATTTCCAGTCAACAACGTTTAAAGAACTTATCCAGTGTCATCTGACGCCTTCTGTTGACGGCATGCACCTCAACAAAATCACAACAAACATCTAATGCAAAAGTGGGACCACCTTCACTTCCCTTCTGCATGAAATAGCGGTGCAAATTTCAATGCATTTCCTGACATCTTGTGTTGTCCTTTGCACCAACTGATTACGGGCATTATCATCATTTTCCTGGTTTTCCGATGCTGTTATGTGTTTTGCAATTCGACCAACAGTTGCAGCGTCGTTATCTTCATTTTCATAGAAGCAGAGCTTATCAGAAAGCTGTAAGCCCTGGCATCCTAATCCTTTGTATTGCAGGCATTCGGTGGAGAAATGGCTTTCAAGGACAGGGTCGTGCCTTCATCGAAACCAGTGTTAGTTATTCATTATTCGGAAGACATCCAGCACTTTTTATTGCCCTGCTTCGTAGGTTGTTCCAGCTTCCAACGGTCCCGCAATTCTATTTGTCCCAGGCCCCGCATCCCCGTAGCGCCGGCTCTGTTCGTAGCATCGATGGATAGAAATTCTTCGTAATATTTTACCTGTTCAAGCTCGACATTTTCGTCATTATTTTAACTTTTAATCGGCATGCCCACATTGGCTGAAACAAAACTGTGGTCCTGGGAGTAAAAAATTCCTAGAAATGTTCTTCAAGCAATGTTAATGAGGATGTATTGCACAATTGTCGAGAAGGAGCAACACTTTTCTCGACTGGCGTTGTAGCTCTCAGTCCCGATCCTTCAGCCATTCTTTGAAAGTTCAGAGGTCATTCACACATTTCTAATTGGTGGATGTTGTTTTATCTGATAAAGGAAACCAATTTTTTCATGGCCGTGGCACTTTTGACTGGGAGACAAGACATGCACAGCTCACTGACTAAAGTGTTCTGATGAAACCTTGGTGTTTCGGGGTCAAGATATAGAGGTCAAAAGAAAGAAAAAAATGGTCACCATTTAAAGCACCAGCACTAAAAACATCCAACATAGAGCAAGTTTCACTTTTTTGAAGCAAAAGGGTGGTAAAATGATAGCTTTGTCGTGTAAACTTTACTCGTGGTTGACATGTTCACCTCCTACTGGTTTTGATCTTGTCAAACCAAATTTTGAACTTCTTGACCTTTGATAAAAACTAAAAATCTCCCAGGTTGCCCAGATGTCGCGTTACGCAGGCAATTTGTGGCTTTTTAATTCGCTATTGTTCTGATTAAATGGAATTTTGGAGCAAATAAGCGAATAATATTAGGCTAATGTAATAGGTTCTGTTTCTTTAGGATTCGGTCCGAATAAGCGGTTGGTCTGATTAACTGGAATCGACTGTATAATAACATCAAGAGAAAAATGTTTAGACTTACTTTAATGTGCTATGAATGCAATATTCCAAGAAAAAACAATGCTTTTAAATATCATTTGGTTACAAACCATAGACGGTTATTTTTTTTCTCCTTAGCATCATAACATTATTTCATTCTGCTCTTGTAGATATTGGCTGGTAAAAATGGTCTTTAACATTCTTCAATATGTTTTGTTTTCTAGTCAAGATGATAGAAGCAACAACAGAAAAGTGTGGCTCACACCTCTTTCGGTTAACGCATCAGCTTGTCTTCTTACTGTGCTGCTTATGGGCTGTGCCCTCGGCGACGCAAGGTAACTAAATTTTCAGGACTTAAATCTTATAAACCATGTGCCGATATATGTCTCTGGCTGCAGTTAAAGCAATATTTCATCACATTTTCCAGAAACATTCGTTTAGATTATGGCTCAGCTGCGGGGTATCATTGTTAGAATTATGCTACCCCCGAGGATACCTATCAGCGATGCCTTATTTTCTCCGTTTTAAGATGATACCAGGAGCTCATATTAAAAAAAAAATCTCAATCGCAGAAGAAACTACGATATACCTTTATCGAGTAGAACAAATGAGCTTGAGACGGGACTGGTGGGGGAAAAGAAAAGGTGATTGGGTCGGGAGAAATGTAAAATGAAGACGTTAAAGGTGAGCAAAGAAGATCCAGAATCGCAAGGAGGGAGAAAGAAGAAGCCGAGAAAGTGAGAGAGGGAGCTATCTGCGAGACTTATTAAAAATAACTTTTTAAAATTAATTTGTAAACTATGTTCTCTTGTTATTAAAAAATAGCAGTCAATCTGTCATCCGAGGTAGGGGATAGCAAAAGGTAAATGTATTTCTCTAGTTCGTTACATTGATGTAAATAAGCTTAGGGGCAGTGTTAGAGGCAAAATCATTTACCTCTTATGGCGAAGATACTCGTGTGCGCAGCTATAGTGTACTGACTGAGATTTTCCATCATTTAATTTTTTTTTGTCCAAACAAACACCAAGTAAATTTGGCTGTGTCTACCCTAACTACTACTACAACACACACACACACACACACACACACACACACACACACACACAGAGGGAAAACACCGCCACATTTACTGACCAACTAAACCAATCATCATGCTTCTCATATCACTTGATTAATAATCCTGGGAAAACAGTGTATAGAACAGGTCATCACTCTCGGTCCCATACAGATGAGTTAGTCCCATAGATAGTGCTTTGCAATGTAACCACCACAGACAGTTTAACCCGGAAGACCTATCAGTTACTATGTTATTTATGATTAGCTACTGGGGACTGGGTGACGAGACCGTTTGCACGTGTACTACCGGGTTGTTAAACCCATGAAACAAAAGTTTTGACGTCGCCACTTGTGAATCAACGTCCTGAAGAATTGTTCAACAATTCCAGAACCGCCCCTAGGGGGCTGACATTGAGGTAACAACAATGTAGGTGTCTCCTCTGGGAGGTGAGCTACCTTTGAGGTAGGTCTCCTACTACCGGCTCTTTGTCCAGCCGTCCTTCTGATGATCTGACCAATTTAATCGTTAGCAGGTTTCGTCTCACTAAAAACCGAACACTGTACCTATGTAGGTACCAAAACTTGCAGGGAAGGAAAACCTCTACTCCTACACGTAACTGGACCGGGCAACTGCTGTGTCTTGAGATAAGTTGAGGTTAAGCAGGTGTTAGGTTTTTTTTTACACGCCCCCACTACCCTGTCTAGTATTTTCCGTATTGTTTTAAAGATTTGACACGTGCATATTTACATTTTCTCCTCTAGCACGTGCAGCCCAAGGAAAGTTATACGACAACTGCACATTTACACCATCTTACCTGACGTTGACAATATTTTTGGCTTATAGTACATTTTATCTATATTTATTGTTCGCCGTGACTTCCTATCAGATGTTAAGTACACTGTGATAGCCTTTGTATATGGTAACTTCAATAAATGTTTTTATTATTATTATTATTATATCTTTGTTAGTTTAACTTAGATAGTAAATGCACTATTATTATAAGTTGTTGTAAAGGGTCCCGCTGTTAAACAAACAAAATAAAAAAAGCAAAGTTGATTTATTTTAAATGGAACACGTCAGTGGATGAGTATGTTTCAATATTAAAATTAATTCTTTACTGTTGTTGTTACAGATGGCAAGATAGGGTGCTCTGTACCGTCTGTGCACCCATTTCAAGAGACTGTCCTGATGTGTCACTTCCCTGAAGACTTGCTGGTCTCCAAGAAAGACTTCACCGTCTACCACTACGTCACGTATGGCAGTCCAGGTAATAAAACAATTGTCAGTAGTAAGTAGCATGTTCTGTGTTTGTATTTGCATAAGTAGTGATTAATTTCATTTAAAAATGGTGATTAAAGTAGCGGAGTTTAGTAGCTGCTGCAACAGCAGCTTGGCAGCAGAGTAAATGTTTTTGACACGTGTGATGGACTGTTGTTATTTTGAATGCTGCCTTTTCGTTTCAGCGAATAGTGTTCATCGATCAATACACATCAAAATCATTTAGCCAATAAAACGAGAATACTAATACTCATTTATTACAAAAGAAGTCTCGTAGCTTGGCGCCCATCAATAGTAAGAACGCTTGCATGGTAAGACTCCTTTCATTCATTTGTATGCATAGCTTTCAGATATTTATATATTAAAATTATGTGTGTTGGAGAGAGAGAGAGAGAGAATAAAAATTTTCCAGCTAAATCTTAAATCCACAGCCAGCCCAGATCTGAACTCAAGCCAGTTTGAAAATAAAAGGGTGATAGGAACTGACAATGGATTGTGTAATTATCTGTTCATCAGAGGCTGTGTTAGATTGTTGGTGGGTTCGAGGTCATCTGGACTGCTACACAAAGCCCTGGCTTAAGTACAACAAGACAGTTGGCCGAACTCTCAACTTGACATTTAGTGAGGTGACCAGGGCACATGAGGGCATCTACGCTTGTCAGGTCGCCGGCTACGGGTCCAGCTCTTTCGAAACTTGCGAATTAAGCGAGGTAAAAATAATATGGAACTTTGACTTCGATGTAGTGTGTTAATTTAAGACGGTATGCTATGATAAGCTGAGCTTAATGTTTTTGTGCCGAAAATTTTGTTACAGAAAAAAAATCAATTAATGAAACGGGTTTAAACCAAAATTACCTGGGTTGTATAAGGAGCCCTTGAATAAAAATTGAAAATGTCACATCAAAAATATTGCTTCTATTGTAATACTACATACTTAATAAATTATGGGACCCTTTCGTTTTTATGGGGTGAAATGGCTGATACTCACATCCTTTGATCTGACTACAGGTGAAAACAACACCTGTAATATTTCTCAAGAGCGGTCTGACTCCCAAGCCAGCTTAACCTGCTTTTTTAATGAAGACATCCATAAGACGCAGAAGGATTTTACTGTGTACAAACACAATGGACAAGAAAAAAGAAGTGCGACCTACATAAACCTACTTGGCAAAATATTAGTAGACACTATTTTTAATCTTTTGTAAATAATTATGTTGTCAGCTACTCGTTTCTCATGCATGATATTTACATTACCTACAGCAACAACAGTCTATGAAAAGCCATATGGTATATTAAAAAACACTTTCGCGGGTCAGAAAGGGATTTTCAGAAAAGAAACATTGAATATAGGCCCTAACTAATGTGGAATTAAAAAAATTCAAGTAGTTATTTTAACGTAAGTCGTATAAGTGATAATTTATTCAACTTTATATAACAGGTATAGTCAAGTGCTTGTGGGAAAATAAACTACAGAAATGTCAGACAGAAGAAGGTTACAAGTACAACATGGACTTGGGCTCCTACCTTAAAATGACGATTCCCAAGTCAAAACAAGGGGAAACAGAGACCTACTCTTGTTGGCACTACGGGTCTGAAGCTGATCAAGTTAAAACCTGTTCCATTTCAGATACGACAGACTTCAGATGTAAGAAAGGCAGTATTTTACAAAAGCTTTACTAATGTGATAAAGGATAAATTGCTAAATCATGACATATTCCTATACAGTTAAAGATACAAAGTTTGGGTTACATAAGCAGTTTTGTTATTTCCCATAAATATATATATATATATGAATACTTATTTCTATATATATATATATATATTTGATAGTGGTGTCCTTTAACCGAACAGGATTGAAGGGGCCAGCTCTCCGCATTTTCGTTTTCTCCTTGGATATGTTGTGCTTAGAGTTTTTATTGTACTGATCTGCACTTTTTCTGATGTCATCGGGATTGTGTTAGACTGTGTACTTGTCTGTGGCTTTTTATTTATTCCTCTGCTAATATCAGCTCTCTTATATCAGCCGTTAATCCTCTGGCTATTGCCTTCACAGTTTCTTCATTTTTTTACAAGTCTTTCCTGTGACAGACTTTACATGAGTGCCAAGCAGTCAAGCGTTTCAATATTGTCCTGCAATTTCTGCTTTGTTATAATCTGGATATTCTTCTGACGATTCTTGACGCGCCTGCTTACCAGGGCAGGCACGCCGTCAGCTTTCGGCGACGAGACTGCGACATGGGCAGGCCAAATTTTGTTACTTTTTTACACACATAAAATGCGTTGTTTTGGATAAAAAAAATTAATGAATTCGATAGACGATTCATTTTTCTATCGAGTGATCTTCTTTTTATGAAGTAGTTTTTTACGTTTGACAGTAATTTTCTGCGTTTTCCCACGGTACCTGTCTTTCTGTTTAGAAAATGGCTACCAAATACCCTGGGTAGAAAAGTCGACCGGCAGCTTTGAAAATTTATATTTATTAACCTACAGTAAAGACAACCATCAGTAATACACCGTTTTAAAGAGTAGTTTTAAATCATTCTCTTGGTGTTAATTTTAAGATACAGAGGTTTTGCCTTTGAGTACTAAAATCAAATGAAGGATTATGACTTTACGCGTTTTAGAACTTTTGAATTGCGCCGGTCGGAAATTAACAAAAAAAATATTTACACAATATATATATATATATATATAAAGATATAAAGTACCAAAACAAATATATGTTTTATTAGAATATACATAAGAATTTTAAAATTACTTACTATTTTCTTCTCCTTTGCGGTTGTTGAAGTACAAATCCATGTCAAAGTGAGACACAACAACGTGCGTTTTCAACATGGCGCTTAATTTTCCATCAAAAATACACGTGATCACACGTGATTCACTGCCAGTTCAAGGGAGAGAATCATGGTGGACGATTTCCTAACTGTTTCAGTGCTTTCCTCCCTTATGTATTTTCAATTATGCTTTTAAAAACGTGTAATGTCACCACGAAAATGTTTTGGGATGCACTCATTATCATGGCATTTTTTGTTGAGAATACTATAAAAGTGTTTTTTTTAAGCAAACACAAGATAAAAGTGTTTCTTTTCTACACATTTCGATCTATAATTATCAATTTAAATTGTTCTTCTTACTCTTTTAGTTATTTTTCATGATTTTTTGAGAAAGGGCTAAAAACTTCCGTCCCAAAGCTACAACCTTCCGTGGCAGTGGGTCGAACTGCCGCTTAGCCTGACGTCACGAATGAGTTATCGACGTGTTTGGTTATTTATTTGTTCTGCGCCAGTCCAATGACTGTAAATCTATCTCCTTGACATCTTGGTCTATGAATGTCAACAACGACCTGGCATTCTCACTAACTTTACACAGCCACAGGAACTATGTCTGTCTTATGTTTCTGTGTTTGTAATACGAGAAAGGACTGGCTTTGGCTGGGGAAACGCGATATAAAAGCTAACACCTTTCTTTTTGTTCTCGTTCTTCTTGTTCTTCCTGTTCTTCTTGTTGTTGTTGTTCTAGTTGTTGTTGTTGTTGTTCTTCTTCTTCTTCTTCTATAATGGAGTCAATCATCTTTTCAAGGTCTCGAATGAAATTAAACTTTAATGTCAGGGAAATGGCTAAAGAGTTCTGCTAGCGATGTTTCTACATTATAAAGGGTGTGTATGTGTTAATGATGTTGGTACGAACGTGTTTATTATTACAGGAAGTATGTGGGTGAAAATAATTTTTTTTTCAAATTAAGGATTAGATATCTTTAAATTAACGTTTAAAACAGATCAGATATTGTGCGATTGAGAGAGAGAGACATACAAAGAGCATAGTTATAACTACAAAGCAACATTATTTATTCTTATCTAATACGTCTTATTTACACGTGTTAATGAATTTGTTTTAGTTTCTGCTGACGAAGAAAACTATACGACAGTTATTTTGGTACTCCTGATAGTACCAGGACTCCTGGCGCTGTCGACCGCATTATGGTTTATATTATATAACCGGCGTAGAAGGTTAAGAAGGTAAGTATCAAGGCTACATTCTGTGCTACACAAGTTACACAGAGCAATGAAAATACAAAAACATTCAAAACTAAATCAATAAAACTTTTATTTTAGCTGGATATCGTACAAAAGAAATGGGGTAGCACACACACACACACACACACACACACACACACACACACACACACACACACACACACTTACTTACTTACTTACTTTAAGACGCCATGCGGAAATAAAAAGTATATTTCAATTTTTAAATTTTCTTGTCAGCATAAAATTTTTCTGACTTATGTGATCATTAAAATCGCTTGATAGGGCTACACGAAACTGATGTTCTAAAATGGTCTTATTTCAGACTCAGTGGGGGTCACAGTGAAAAGCACCCAATGATCAAGAAAAAAGTAAGCTAGATATTATAAGAAATATATCTTAAAATAAAAAAAAACATTCCTTTAAACTGTATTATGGTTAATTGAAATAAAAACACCTGGTCTGTACTTTTGTATAGGGCTGATTTGCTTGTTTGTATTTACCTACACGTTTGTCAACGCTAAAGTTAGTTGCAGACTACAAGATAGAAAGGGGTAGAAAGTAAGATTCAATTATTACTGCACAGCTGGAAGTAAAAAAAAAGGAGAAAGAAGACTTTAAAGAGTATGATAGCAAATTCCCTTACACAGTAACAGAACCCATGAATTATTTTTTAATGTGTTTTTCTTGGCCAGGACAAAAACAACGAAGTCACTGAGACGTTTAAAACGTTTTTGTTGGAAAATGTCCGTAAAATGTACCCCAACATGCCTGCTGGCTGCTATTTCGTGCCTCCAGTCTACTTCAACAAAGTTCGATACAAGTCGCAGTGTGTGGTCGATCAAGTCGTCCACATCCCTGACATGCCTGATGAAAGAGATGTCAGACACGACCGAGCCATGAAGCACGTCCTGCACTGCCTTCGTCAAATTGCAGAGGATAGACAGGAAAACATGTTTGTACTGACACAGTTCAGTTACAAGGACATTTGAACAACCCAGGAAACGAATATAGAAAACACAACCTGCCTGTTCTAGGCGATTTAACAAATAAAAACATGGACAGCCGCGTCGGCTGCTTTGACATTCTGATTATTCATCGACAGCATGGCGTAGTTATTGCGGTAGTCAAGTCTCTCAGTGATAAAGATGACTGTAGTCTGGAAGGTGAACGGAGAACAGATGCCCAGCTGGCCAAAGACATTTCTGAAGGTATCAAGCAGTTGATGAAGGCAGATCGTGTGATACAACATCTCATGTCAGATCAGCGACCGTCTCCCACAGTCCGACTAACTTTGATGCTGCCAAACGTTGGTCGGTCCACGTTACAGCGAATACTTAACAACCATACTGATGTGGCGCAGGTATATGTTTCCGTATCCAACGATTTCCATATGCTTTTCAAAAACCCCGAAAAACACTTAATAATACATACATAGCGCTTGCAAAAATTCGATATTAAGTACAAATGCTCAAGCACAGTAGGTATATATACAGTGTCTAAAGGTATTCTTTCCTTTATTTTTTTGTTTTGTTTTTACTTCTATATATATATAATGTAATATGAAATTGGTATCATAAAAGTAGTAATGTTGTTTTGTAGCAAGCCTCATTATTCTAGTATTCTATTGTAATTATAATTGTACAGCTTACTCAAAGCGAGAACTTTTGTTCTAGAACTTGCGTAAGTGTCTGAAAACAACTGACTGTCCGAGTCGACTATGTGTCTGTGCTGACGATTTGTCGAACCCTTTTTCTCCTTGGGACGTCGATTCTACGGTGCTGAATTATCTTAAAGACTGGTGGGAGCATTTAATGAGCAGTGCTGTATATGGTCATACGATGAGTGAAGAGCTTTATCAAGTCATGGTAGCGAGGTAAGAGTCTATCATGTCACCTCAGTTTTCTATTCACGCTATTAGATGTACTTGCTAAAAGTTGTTTGATGTTTAAAAGACTAACAAGAAAAAGACGCGATTAAAAAAAACTGGTGTTATTAGTGAACATAAACATTTTTGAGTAATTTGCATATATTCTTCAAAACTATTAACGATTTGGAGTTGTCTGCTGACAGTGATTTTCTGTTAACAAGGATAACTAGCATTCAGCAAAATATTAAAGAGTGCAACAGGCAGACTGACTAGGTAAACAAAATATGTGTATATAATTTAACTACAATCCCAAATATTTCATACACTCTTGGCAAATGTTAAGCTGCAGAGTTGCGTACTCGACCATCACTCTAGACATTTACCTACCATACAGTCAGCGATACTAGAACCGCTGTGTCCCTCTTTCAAAAGTAAATATAATTTGATCTTACCTTCTTCAATTATTCATGTCTTTAACAACGATTACGAAATGTATGTACGGCTCTGTCATGCAGGGATCATACCACCAGTAGAGTTTACAGTTATATTAGGTTAAACAAATCGGCAAAATTAATTGACTTTACTTTTAAAGTTCAGCAGTTAGCACTTATTTAATTTCGTTACAATGACTGATTTCCTAATAGGTAATGTCTTATGTGTTTGTACGATAATATTGTAAATTGCAGATTCTGTGGGCCTGCCACTGTATCTTGTTTGGAGGTTTTGAGTGAATCCACACTTTACCAGTTGCCGAAGACCCTGGACCAGTGCGTGTCTCTGACCGGAGACTTGTTTGAGCGGCTCACGCTGTTTCCGGGTATGAAACAACTGCTCGATGAGCCACGAAGGCTGCTTGTTAGACCACCCGGTACAGGAAAGAGCAAGATGTTGGCACTAGTCGGAAGGAAATGGATATCCGAGGGTCATGCGGTGTACGTCATCAACACATGGACTATGGGCGGTGCAGCTACAACACAGTTAGAGAGATTGCTGGAACACGCACCAGACAATCAGTTAACGGAAGGAATTTCAACACAGAATATTGTCATCTCATTCTTTGTCAGAATTAATAGTGACAAAGAAATAAATGATTCTATTAACCAGCTGATAAGTGATGCAAATGCAAGGAAAATCACAGCGATCTTTGCAGTACTCGATGAGTTGGGCCATGATGTGTAGGTAGCACAATGATTTATATGATATATTGTGTATGCTTTTATAAAATTAATTTGTTAAGTTGGAGTTTTTAATTCTAATCTTTCTGTAACAAATTTAAAATGTTAGTAATAGATGTTTCTGTCTGTTCGTGTGTCTTGAATAATCGATATGAAACATTCTCCTCATAGGTTGTAAAATTGCTGCTGATTTTTTTCAGAAATATGGATTTGTTATCATTGCACTTTTCATGTGCCATTGATGAAGTCATCGTCATTAACTAACAACAGAAGATGCACTTTAACAGTTACGATTTAATTTAAAGAAATGAATTCAGTTTGATTATTTAATCATTGTCTCTAATATCATTTTGTGTGTGTGTGTGTGTGTGTGTGTGTGTGTGTGTGTGCGTGTGTGTGTTTTACAGAGAGAAATCAAGACAAGGTACAGCTTTTGTCGAAAAACTTTTTGAGCGCCTTCCAGACCTCCATCTGTGGGCAGCTACCTGCCGGTCTGATATTCTACCAACCTGTTTAAGCGGGAAGATGTTTTTTGAAACACTTAGTTGCCCCCCTTCAGTCACACGAGAGTCACAAGTAAATACTTTTCCTGACATACCACCGTACATCGACAGCAATCGTCTGTCACCTACCGATGGCTTACCTGTGAAGAACCTTTGTCATCAGGGTGAAGGCCACAAACCGAAGGAGCCACGTGACTGCGTTATCTGTGGAAAGGCAATTGTAACATTCCTCAAACAAAATCTTCGTGTGTCAGATCTGGATAAACCTACGAGTGACCAAGCGAAATGGAAAGAACCTCCAGCTATTAAATGGAAAGATATTTTGCTTTTCTTTGAAAGTGACTTCAATGAAAATGCGCCACTGATGAAGTGCCTTCTGTAGTCCGGAATCCCAGTACAGATCATCAACTATGGGAACCAAGAAAATATCCTGAAGGGTGACATCAACACTGTGTTGGCAGCAAAAGCCGGTTTTCTTTGCGGACTTAAAAGAAAGGTGGTTGTGTACGTGGAAGGTTCTATAAAAAGATCAGTCAAATCTGCAAAGTGGAACAGAGTTCGGAGCATCACCAGCTGTACGGCACAACTGGTCATCGTTCGCATGTCCTAAAACTCAGATCTGTTTCTTTCACACTGCCTTTACCATTTGGCACACATGTCTGAAAGAAAGAATAACATAAATGTTGCTTATACGCTAATATTACCTAGTGACATATGAACGTTTAAAATATTTTCCAATGTCTTTTTGAAGAGAAAACCTCCACTTTTAAATACTTAATGACAAAATTGTACTCGGGAACAAAAGAATATGTTAAATATGAAAGTAGTATTTTACTAATCACTGATATTTTAAGAATATTTGATTGCAGTCTTATTTTAAACATCAGGGTTAAAGTAAAAGTAGAAAAAAAAGAAAAATAATTGCCTGTTTATGTATTTTGTATTAATAAGTAATATATTACCAACATTTTTTCAGAAAACTAAGTAATAAAGGTTTGCATACACAGTTTTTTCCACGTATGCAAAGTAAATAATTTTTTCCTTGTTTTGATATTAATGTACACTGAGAGTAACATGAAATGAGAATTAAAAATGCTTATAATTAGTCCTATATGAAATAAGGTGTATTGTTTTGCTACAATGTTGTCATAAAAGTACTTATTAAGATGAATAACCTGCTTAATGTATTATAATACATTTCTGGTTTTGTTGTTCCGTTGATTAATATAAATATTTAGCCTCGTTTTTTAAGAACAGATAACAAATTATATCCCCTTTGAGACAGTTTTCTTGATAAGGTTAACATATTAGTGACAAAAATTACTGGTCGCAAATAAATATTAACTAACAAAGAGTTACGGATATTTAAATTGTTGCAAGAAACCATGTTGCGCTCTTACATATGATCCATCCATATGGTAAGGTGTGTGAGTTATTGTGTGGTCAAAACATCCTACTGTTACAAAATGTTAAGCGTTGTCATACTTATCCAGTTTACCATAATAATGACATGGGACAGAAACTTATGCCTTTGATAGGACCAGCAAACGTGTGTATAGTGATGTAAGTGTGCATATGAGACGATGTGGAGAAATATAGTTGTATCTGTTTATCTCTGTATGAACTTTATGTGGTTTTTTTATTGGTTGCTTTACTCATTCTTGACGGACCTGATTACCTGGTCAGGTCAGCCGGCTATAGAGAATCAGCGCACCTGCCGATATCAGCAGGTCCATTTTTGTTAATTTTTTACACGCACAAAATGCGTTGTTTCGGAACAAAAAGTTAGTGCAGACGACAGTTCATTCATTTTTCTATCGAGTGATCTTCTTTTTGTGTCGTAGTTTTTACGTTTGACAGTAATTTTCTGCGTTTTCCCATGGTAACCCTATTTTTTTCGAAAATGGCTACCCGGGGTAGAAAGTTTGACCGGCAGCTTTGAAAATTTATATTTATTAACCTACAGTAAATGCAACCATCGGTAATACGCCGTTTTAAAGAGCATTTTTTAAACATTTCTTTGGTGTAAATTTTAAGATACAGAGGTTTAGTCTTCGAGTACTAAAATCAAATGAAAGATTACGACTGTACGCATTTTAGAAATTTTTTCGGAAATTAACAAAAAAATTATTTACACAATATATACAGACATAAAGTACCAAACAAATATATGTTTCATTAGAATATACATTATAATTTTAAAATTACTTACTATTTTCGTCTCCTTTGCGGTTGTTGAAGTATAAATCCATGTCAAAGTGAGACACAACAACGTGCTTCAAGATGGCGCTTAGCCATTTTTTTTCACCAAAATACACGTGATCACGCGTGATTCACTGCCAATTCAAGGAAGAGAATCATTGTGGACTATTTCCTTACTGTTTCAGTAGTTACCTCCCTTATGTTATTTTCAATTTTGCTTTTAGAAACATATTGACTTTATTGGTTTTGTTTTTATTAAAATATCAGCTTTGGTCGAATACTGTGCTATAAATTTCTTTATTCATCATCATTATTATTATTATTATTATTATTATTATTATTATTATTATTATTATTATTATTATTATTATTATTATTATTATTGGCAGTGATAGTGTAATGGAGAATTTTTGCCATATAATAAAATAAAAGACTAGAAACTTCGTGTACTATCTGTATGAATGGCTAACTGATGTAATAAAATAAAGTTATGCGTCTTAATATGGAATTCAAGCGAATATACGTGACGTTAGCTTGTGCCAAGTATTAATGGAAATTAAAAGTATAATTTTTATCTTAAACTTATTTTCTTTGATCTTGCGTAAAGTTCACCACGAAATGAGCTTGATTACTTGTGGAATGTACGAATTAAAACACAAAACATTGTTAGATCAGTTAACTTGAGGATAAAGTAAATAACACTTTGCACACAACTCTTGTTGATTGCCATACGGGATTAAGTTATACCATATCAGCGTGCAGTCTGGCGTTAAAACTAAGTGACAATTTTTATCACTCCTTTTATCTCTTTTACACTTGGTGAGGTATTTTTTTTTCCTCCAAAGGCAATCATTAGCGAGCAAAACCAAACTTTCTATTTTATAGTCTGCCTGCTATATTTGGTCAATCTGTTATTTACAGTCGTGTACAATCCCATCCTGCCAAGCACTGATGTCCTCTGAGTCACCAGGCTCTGCCTTTGCGTAATAAGGTGGCTAAATACACATTCATATATAATTCTCCGAAATCATTTCCAAAGACTTGTTTAAACGACTGACTCTTTACCCGGGTATGATAGAGCTACTAGATCAGCCTCGGATATTTCTGAGTGGACCGCCCGGTGCCGGAAAATTCAGAACGCTGGAGCTAGTCGGACGAAAATGGATAACCAAGACCCATATTGTGGATGATGTCAACATGTAGAGCAATATTGATGCATATATTCACAACAACAATGCCCGTTGAGGACGAGCAGATAGAAAAGAAGAGTAGAAGACTTTAAAGGGTGAGATAGAGAACTACTTAAAACATTAATAGGACGCGTAAATTAAGCTTTAAAATGTTTGTTTTTCTTTGCCAGGACAACGAAGTCATCGAAACGTTTCATACGCATCTGCTAGAAAGTGTCCGTAAAATGTACCCAAACATGCTTGATGGCTGCTATTTCGTGCCTCCACTCTACTTCAACAAAGTTCGATACAAGACGCAATCTCTGGTCAGACAAGTCGTCCACATCCCTGACCTGCCTGACGAAAGGGACGTCAGACACGACCGAGCCATGAAGCACATCTTGCACTGCCTTTGTCAAATGGCAGAGGATAGACAGGAAAACATGTTTGTACTGACACAGTTCAACTACAACGACTATTCGAACAACCATGGAGAGAAATATATAAAACACGACTTGCCTTCAGAAAACAAAAACAACAGTAACATCAGGTGCTTTGATGTTCTAATAATTCATCGACAGTATGGTGTGGTTATTGGGGTGGCCAAGTCTCCCAGTGATAAAGATGACTGTAGTCAAGGTGAACAAAGAACAGATGCCCAGCTGGCCAAAGAAATTTCTGTAGTTTGACTGTCCTTGATGCTACCAAATCTTACCAAATCAATACTAAGGCGAGCTGAGGTAGGTTGCTTATCATAATTAATCTAATTACTTTTTTAACAGAGTAAAAGAGTATGCGCATTTCAAACGTTCTTTTGCAGGAATAAGTAAAACGCTTGCGCTAGTTGGAAAGAAATGAATATCCGAGGGTCATGTTGTGCATCTGATAGAAACGTGCTCTGAAGGAATTGACGCTATAACGCATCTTCACAAAATGCTGGTCCAGAATTCTGCGTGACATTCACCAGCCAGTCCTTTGCAGTCTGTTAAACGCGTGTTAGGAAACAGACTTCACCATCAATCTCATGATAAATAAGGAATAGGAATTGACTTTGCACTGATTGACGAACCAGATACCGACGAGTAAGAGCTTACATTATTTTATGTATATATATATATATATATATATATTATGTGTAGAATTTATTTCTTGAGTGTAAATGACATAAAACTTTATATCTGATACTTAGAAATATGAATGTTAAAATGTATCTTATTTTGAACGGAATCAGTAAGAATTCATGTTTTGCTTCGCGCTTTTCCTTAAACGTATGCAGGATATATACAAACAGTTCTATAACTTTATGGTTGAAGACCTGTGGGAGGGCAATTAAAAACTAGCGATGTCTAGCACTAGATTTTGAGAGTTATTAACAATAGCCTCAATGTGTTGTATGGTTTCACGTATGTTATACAGAAAGAAATTAAAGAATCTTAAATATTTTCTAAAAAATCTTTCCTTTTTTTGTCTTTTGTAGAAGTGATCGTGTTTATGTTAATATGGTAGCATGGTTTTGGGGATTCAGTCTGTGTATTATTATTTAAAGCACTATGAACAAATCATTGGAAAAGCGCTATACAAATCCTTATTATTATAGCTATTGTTAATGTATGAATCAATATGTAACATATAGGTGACCAGAAATGAAATACTTAAAAACAACTTATAGGGAAGGACACGAAGTAGAAAACAAGGTTACATCTGTTTTTTATGGGCTTTTTTACAGGATAAGAAAGATCGACAGTTGATCACGCAACATGACGGACCTTCTGTGAAGTACATTTATCATCCGGGTGAATGGCACGCGAAAGATTTTAAAAAAGAACATATGATAAAAACGATACGCACGGACCACAATTTTAGGATAATGCGTTAGGATGTTGTAATTTATGTTGAAACATGACCATATCTCTACATAAAGAGGCTTTGTTAATTTACTTAATTTCAGAGATGCGTGTCTTCCTAATAGAGTTAAAGTTATAAAGCTATGATTTGGTGTCCTGGGTTCAAATCTGGCCACTGGCAGTATATTTTTACGCCTGGCACCTTTGTTTTGCCGTGGTAGAGCTTTTGCTGGTTTCTCATCGTAAAACATAAGTTCCTTCTGTTCATAGTTATGTCCACCACATTATTAAGGTATCATGTTTTTTTTTAATTCACGTAGCTTTATCTTTCTTGAACAGCTTGATTCATGTATCCCCGTGTTACTTTTATTTATCACGAACATGTGCACCGTCAGTCTGAAGTGATATTTCATGATGACCTTACTAAGGCCATATAAAGACAGTCAATTGTTATGTTTTTTTAGCAAAGATAATGAAGAAAAAAATACGCTGTTAAAATTGTACATCAATGAACTCGTGGTATAACTCACTGTCGGATTGTACTAATGAGAAAAAGAGAAAGAAAGAGGTCATTTAAAATACAAATGAAGAGAAGGCTTAAAGTACCTATTACTTCCTCCCTTCTAATTGCTACCTCTTTCTCTTCCTTTCTGAATAACGGCACTTGGACATGTGCGTGCATGCATGTCAGAGACAGAAGAACACTGAGACGGAGTTCAGGGTGTCGGCTAAAAATGGAAAGTATGAGGTCGCTTCTTACATTCTCATTAGCTTGAAACCATATTTTCCCACTTGCGTAGCTATTCATAGATTCGTATTTTGTGCTGTAGTACCAACTAATTGTTGAATCAAGGTCTGATTTTTTCCGATTTCGTAGGCATGTGTAGAACGCTATTTCTGGCTAATTGTACCGACTTGTACATGAATACGTCTACACTTTCAAGGCTACAAACAAAGCAAGGGCTGAGACTAGGTATATCTGGGTGTAACTTCACGTCTTTCTCAGTATCCACCACACGATTTGCGATATATAGAAAAATTCAACTGCACATATTAACGTAGCTCAGTGGAAAAGAAACAACACTACATGTTAGCTGATTTCAAGCATATGTCTGTTTTTTGTTCTATTAAGGAATTTAGCAGTTACTGGATTTGACACCAGTTTTAAATGACAGTTTACAAACATGAGACTGAAACTAAATAAGCTAATAAAAATTTTTAGAGACAAATATCCGCACGTCAACACGGTCTAAGTGTCTACCTTGGAATATAATCCACATTTATCCAGGAGGAAAAGGCGTCGCCTTCGCAAGGGGACAAAACGTGTTCCCTTATTTGTTCCCTTATACACGTCCATCCTGCTGTCCTTTCTTCCTCACACCTTTTTCTATGTTCCTTCCTTTTCTTTTATCGCTAATCAGTGCATGTTAATGTTTGTATGTCATGCTTTTTTGTACTGGATTGTGACGACTACATCACACTTGCTCTGTCCCCACCGCCCCCTCTGGTCTCTTATAAAGTACATCGAGCTCGCCTCCTTATGAGGAAATTAGCTACATCAAATTTATTATTATTATTATTATTATTATTATTATTATTATTATTATTATTATTAATGTAATGTTCACTGCCATGTTTACTGCCATATTTCAGAAAAGATTTAGCATCGTTGTTAAGTGCTAGTCAACGACGAAGTGATGATCGGGTGTCTAGATTTTAATCTTCTTTCCGGCACAACATCTGCGGAGAAGGCATCTTTATTTTATATAGCCACGAGAAAGTTTTAATTGCTGGGTTATCTTAAATTATCCGTATCTTCTCACCCCTGCAATGTCCCCCACGTATTTATGGATTCAAAGCATTCTAAATTCATGGGAAGAGTACACGTAGAATACTACCACCAGCTACAGTAGTATACTTGAAAAAAGGGAAGAGTCGTCCCAAGACCTTTTATCAGGTCACTAGAAGTGAGGTGTTAGACCTCACTTTTCTCGGGACCAGCTTTAAGTGAGGGTGGTGTCCATCTCTTCCTGGCTTTCTTATCTTCTTCAGCCCTCTTAGGAGTCATGTATCTCTTTTTATCAGCTGGGTCGACTTGGAAAAGTGAGCTGTGCTACACGGGTATCGAACCGGTGCACCTCTCAATTTTGACGCAGGCGCTCGAACCACTCGATTATTACAACAACAATAATAATTGCAAGATATGTGTAGCGCGTGTTCATACTCGTATAACTATTCACCCCCACAACGTCTATACATTCTCACACTTAAAAAAATTAGAATACAAAGAACCTAAGTAAGTGACCTGATTTATTTTACAGCCATCCTGTTGACATTCATGACGCATTCCGTGTTTTTACTTTCAAGTCAGACCTTCCGTGTCGCCTCCCATTCGCTGTCTTTTGAACACAACTTTCTGGACCACCTGTTAGTGTTCTTACTTGTCTCATGGTTAGTAGATGTTCCCAGGCCATCTGTGTTGGGTAGTGAATGTCCATGTACTAACAGCGATTGCAGGTCAATAACTTTGCTTTACTTTTAGCAGCTTATATCATTGTGTTGGACATTCATGCAGGGAGGTAAGCATGTTTTGATTTTTTTTTCGAATTAGGTTTCGAGCGGTATGTTCGCCACCCAGCAAGATCAGGTGACATCTTTGCAGAATATAAATATAGCATGTATTGGTGGTGTTGATGGTGGACAAGAACACGAAAACACAGTATGTGTATGCACGTTTTATCACTAAAGCGTAAGCAAGTTAAAATTAACACAATCAGGAAAGTTTTTATAGTCTCACATTTTTCGAATGTGTTGTGTGTTTTTTTTTTGTTACATGTTTAACCCATATGTATCGTGTCTGCAAGGACTTTCAGTCGAGCCAGCCGCACCCTGGAACGTGACGTCAAGGGCTTTCAGTCACATGTTTGTTAATTTTATACACGCGTAAAATGCGTTGTTTCGGATAAAATATTAATGCAGACGATAGTTCATTCATTTTTCTATCGAGTGATCTTCTTTTCATGACGAAGTTTGCACGTTTGACAGATATTTTTTACGTTTTCCCTCGGTACCCGTCTTTCTGGAAAATGGCTAGCAAATACCCGGGGTAGAAAGTTCGACCGGCAGCTTTGAAAATTTCTATTTATTAACCTACAGTAAAGACAACCATCAGTAATACACCGTTTTAAAGAGCATTTTTAAAACATTACTTGGTGTAAATTTTAAGATACATAGGATTTGCCTTCAAGTACTAAAATCAAATGAAAGATTACGACTGTACGCGTTTTAGAACATTTGAATTGCGCCGGTCGGAAATTACCCAAAAAATTATTTACACAATATATACAGACATAAAGTACCAAACAAACATATTTTTTTTAGAATATACATTAGATTGTTAATATTACTCACTATTTTCTTGAAGTAAAAATCCATGTCAAAGTGAGTAACAACAAAGTGCTTCGAAATGGCGCTCTTTTTCTTCTTTGTTCGGCTACGAAACCTCTTGACTTCCTGTCATTTCAAGGGAGGGAATCATGGTGACGATTTCCAAATGGTTTAAGTACTTTCCTCCCTTATGTTACTTGTTTTTAGGCTCGTGAAACCTGTCTAAAAACGTTCTGCTTGCTCATTATCATGGCAAAATATGTTGGGAATACCATAAAAGTGTGTTTTTAAGCAAACACAAGGTAAAAATGTTTCTTTCTACACATTTTGACCTATCATTATCAATTTAAATTGTTCTTCTACCGCTTTTAGCTTTTTATGATTTTTTGAAAAGTGGGGACAAATGTGTGAGACAGAGACACTACAGGCTTCTAGCAGCCGTGAATGCAATGCGTTCCCGTTTAATACTTTTGACTAAATCAGAAGTTATAATCTGATTTTCGGAATGCATTAGTGATTACTGTCATTGAACACACACAGAAAGGTCACAAACAACACACCGACCAACACTACGTTATTCACGTGCTCTTTCACGGTACAAAATACTAAGATCTGTACATGGGGTACTAATTCTCTGTAACTTCGGGGGTGGGTGGGTGGGTTATGAGTTGTATTTATAGGGTAGCAGCAAACTTCACCAATTTCAAATACTTTTCCAACTCTCAAAGGTTTTCAACAATTTCACATCAACATATCTATCAACTAATTACAGGGGAGGTAAATCCTTTCAATCACGCAGGTTACTCTAATCCATTTATGACAAAAATCAAGTATGAATATCATATCAATCACGTATAGAACTCTCGATCTTCCAATCAATCGTCTTCAATAAACAACTCTTCCTTCTATTAGTCAAACCCTCGTCAAATGTTCCAACTAAACAGTTTTTCAAAAGGTAACCAAAATACGAAAGTCCCGATGCGATATTTACGGTATTCTGATATAAACCAAATATGACCTAAAACACTTACTGTCAAAGTCCGGTCAGAACACACGCACACTGATTTACACTCTCCTAGAATTATCTCCCTTGACATTGTTCTGTTAAGCTGTCTGCGCTACTCGTAGATTACCGACTCCCATACTCCGATTGCCAAGGTGCACGCAGGAACCTGTAGACAATACACCTGCTGTCGACGATATACTGGGGTTGAAGAGTGCACAAAGCACCTTTGAAGACAACATACCTTGATAATGGCCGTCGACGATATACTGGGGTTGACGAGGGCACACAGCCTTCTGAAGACAATACCTCCGTCGCTCGTCTTCTCCACCCCCAACTAATTCCTGAAATCCTAACGATTCAGTGAATACTCACACTAAATATAACTGATTCATTATGTTACACTTAAAACTACCACACCTCTTTCCAATAGCTAAAATTTGTAACCAAATATTTTCTCGCTGACCATTATAAAGACAAAACACTAAAGAAAACTTATTCCATACCTTGACTAGGCAAGGAATTAGACTGATTCCCTTTTCGCTTTCACACAGAAAGTACTATTACCTCCTTCTTAGAGTCTGGTCTGACCAGACTCTGAGAAGGACTAGAATGAGTTCACCCCAGCTACAGTGACTATTTCGCTAAGTCACGCGTTCTTCCATAAACTATACTCATAATCGTGCATTCACAAGCATACCATAAAGGGTGACTATCCCTGCTTCTTAACAAATATAAGGGAAATAATACCCCATTCTTAACAATTACTAAAACTTCAGTTAGGGGCACGCCAACAGATTGAAAGGATCCCTTCTTGATGTTTGCGACTTCAACCTTCAATTCGACACATCAACACTCTTCTACGTGTCGAAAATGTTTGATATTATTGGAATATTTAATCGAGCCCAGGCCGTCTCGGAACCGACTCACAACCGAGGTCAAATTGTTTGCTGGCTGGTCTACAGAGAGGGCGATTGTCTTCTTAAGTCCGCAGTCATTGACCATCTATTGTCCTCGTGCCATTTTTGTGTATTATTATATATTGTGCTATAGATATAACATATAATTAAATATAACAAGATTTTGTGTTTTAATTATATAATTATTTGCATCGCTTTATCCTGTTTTTGTAGATATTGACGCAAGAAAGGTCTTTAACATTCTTCAAAGTGTTTTAGTTCGTAGTCAAGACGATGGGAGCAAGAACGGAAAATAGTGTTTCACGGCGCTTTTTGTCAATTCATCAGCTTGTCTTCTTGATTTGCTGCTTATGTGTTGCGCCCTCGGCAACGCAAGGTAACTTAATCTTCAGGACGGACATCTTATAAATAATGTACCGATGTATGTCTGCGGCTGCCTTTAAACCAATATCCCATCACATTTTGTAAAAAAAAGTATTCGTTTGAATCATGGCTCAGCTGCGGACTATGCTTGTTAGACTTATGCTCTCGAGAATATTTATACAAGATGTTTTTTTCCCCTCTGTTTTTAGATTTTACCATTTGCTCTGAATGAAAAAATATTACACAGAAGAAACTATGACATCTTTAAACGTTGTTCTCTTGTTGTCAAACATGAACACCCAACCTGTAATCCTAGATTATTGACACCAAAAGTGTCTGTTTTTTCTAGTTCACTACATTAATACCGGGCTTAAATAAGCTTAGGAACAGTTTGGTTATTTTGTGTGTGACCCGTTTTTGGAAGGAGGAGTTACTTTGATTTGAGGTTAGCAGATGAGAGTTCACTCCGCCTATATGTACGGCATTTTTGTTATGCTTGCCTTTCTATTCGTATTTTTTCAGAAAGAAACACCAGTTGCATTGTTCAGCCAGTAGAGTTGTACCAAGACACGGTTTTGACATGTTTTTTCCCCGAAGATCTGAACATTACAAAGAAAGATTTTTCAGTCCACCATAATTATGACTTTGGTATGAAATTATCTAACCATCATCATCATCATCATCATCATCATCATCATCATCATCATCATCATCATCATCATCATCATCATCATCATCATCATCATCATCATCATCATCATCATTTTGTGTTCCAAAGATATTACGTTAGTACTTAATATACGTAATCAATTTTACGGATGAGTTCACAGTTTGTACAGAAATCATTAACTTTCTTTGTTAATTATTATTGTACCATGCCTACAAATCCCTTTGTCCTCGAAAACAAATAAAAATAAATTACAAATAAAAACACATTTCAATAAATCTAATAGATTAAAATGTCAGCTTGCATTTGATTAAATAAACAATTTTAGAAAAACCTAATCGCCTTTAGTGATCTGATAATTGCTATGTCAACAGATGCGATGATAGACTGTTGGTGGCTTAGGGGCAATATGAGCTGCTCGGCAAAACCTGGTATTGTGTACCCGATCAGTGTTAGCAAAACCTTTCAAATCCACCTTATTAATGTAACTTCAGCCAGCACAGGAACATATGCTTGTAAAGTCGCCAACTACGATCCAACGTTATCTCAAGAATGCCAGCTTATAATTAAAACTAGTAGGAGACTGGTTTTATTTGATTGTATTTATTTTATAAATCTCCTACCAGAATATTTGTTAATACTTTTTATATTTTGATCAATGTTATTTTATTAGTTTTCTTGCAATATTTATGAGAAATACTATGGATAAAAACTTTTTTAGAGATTTTTCTGCTTCACACTAAGCAAGCGGTAGAGACAGAAGCGCGTCATTGAATTATCTTCTACTCCTCTCCTCTTCGAATTCCCAGCCTTACAAAAGTCTAACAGTACACGTGTTTCTATATTTTGTGACTCTTATTATTGTCAGTTAGTAAGATCGATAGATTACAGTAAGATCAACACTGAAAGAGCTTTGTAGGACAAATCACAGCGACCAGATGAAAGTAAATGAGAGAAAGACTGATCAAAAGGAAGAAAGACTAAGAGACTGGGAGGGAACTACCGATTTACAAAAACATATTTGTTCTACCAAAGAAATAGCTTACATAATGAATTTTACTTACATGGGTTTATGAATTTATTTCAGGTTCTATGCGTAAAAAAAACTATACAGCAGTTATTTTGGTGGCTGTGACAGTAGCTGGAGTCCTCACGTTGGTCACTTTGACAGGGTTTATCGTATATACGTGGCGAAGGAGGTAGGTAACATGGCTGATTGCTAATAACGAAACTAGGGACAATCAGTTCCCTAATGGTGTAAAGGTAAAAAGTGTCCCCTAGATAAGGTCATTGTTTGCCTTTTTTGCATGCTGACAAGAGTATTTCGATTTAGTCGCATATTTTCGCTGTTAAATGCTGTGATCAACTAAACTGTAAACAGGAAGGTCACTTAAAAATTGATGTTTAAAATGATTGTTTTCTAGGCTCATTCGATGCAGCCAAGAATGTCACCCAATGATTGAAATACAAGTAAGTAAATTATAAAAAGCAGCTTTTAACGGCAGCAACACGTTAAAATCATGTTGCAACGTATGAGAAAACTTGTATATTGTAGATTTTGTGTGGGTGTGGTGTTCATGTGAGTATGAGTACATGAAGGGGCGTAAATTGTTAATAAAGTCTGTCTACAAGCGACTTTTTTGAGGACTATTTAATCAAAAGTGCATTTAATAATAAAAAGGTCCGTTGCACACAAAACGGTAACAAAAGAGTAAATCGAGAAATCGTTACTAAAATAATATACGGAAAGAAGTCAAGAAACAAGAAGAAAAGGACTGTTAGGATAAAAAGGTGGTATTAGTAAAATAAAATCATAATTTTTTATTTTGGCTAGAACAAGTCCGAAGAAGTCACAGAGACGTTCCAAGAATTTCTGCTCCAAAATGTTAAGCAAACATTTCCGAGCATGCCTGATGGCTACTATTTCGTGCCTCCAGTCTACTTTAACAAAGTTCGATACCGGACGCAGTCTGTAGTCGGTCAAGTCGTCCACATCCCTGACCTGCCCGATGAAAGTGATATCAGACGCGACAGAGCCATGAAAGACGTCCTTGACTTCTTACGCGGCTTGGCAGAAGATGGGCAGGAACAAATGTTTGTCCTGACACAGTTTTATTTCAACGACAATTTGAACAAACATGGACATTTATATAGAAAACATTCTCTGCCTGTTCTTGCTGGTTTTAAAAGCAAAAACAAGAACAGACACATCGGCTGCTTTGATGTTTTGATTATTCATCGACAGTTTGGCTTAGTTATTGGGGTGGTCAGGTCTCTCAATGATAAAGATGACGATAGTCAGGACGGTGAGCGGAGAACAGATGACCAGTTGGCTATAGACATTTCTGAAGGTATCGAGCAGTTGAAGAAGGCAGACCGTGAGATAGAATATTTCATATCAGACCAGCAACCATCTCCTCCAATCCGACTAACGTTGATGCTTCCCAACGTTGCGCGGTCTACGTTACAAAGAGTACTCAGCAACCATCGTGATGTGGCGCAGGTAAGCTTCTTTGTAATACCTACAAGCATATTTCATCATATACTAATACTAGACTAATTCTAAAGATTACTCCCAAATGAATTGGTTTGTTTAATTTTGTTAGGTTCGAGCTTTCTTCTTTTACATTCTCACAGGATCTCAAAAGTACACATTTAAATTTCTTTTACTACAAATTTTAAAAGACATTCTGCTACAGCTGATAAAAAACATCTAAAGACTTTACCAAGGTACAACCTGAGAAGGGCATTATTTTTGTATGCCTATTATTTTTCTTAGTCATTAACAATTTAAAAAAATTATTTAACATCTGCTCCGATGACAATTAAATTATAGTATGGGTAAGGCAATGTGCCCGTTTTTACTCTGATACCAAGCTAAACGGCTATGTTCTCCACGTCGACTGGTTATTATCATTGTTGTGGTCGTCTTCGTCTTCATTTTAGTCATTGCGAAGTACGTAATACGAGTTCTCGTATCCAACAGACTCCATCCAAAAATTACATCAAACAGGTCCCAGTATTCAAATAGTTCCAAGCCTTCATAATATTAAAAAAATCACATAACATACCCACTCACTCATGAACACTACATTATCAAGCACAAATGCACAATGGGAGTAGGTATAGAGGTAGTGCACACAATTTTCCTGTGTTCTTAATGCTTTAGAATTTGACGTCCACGTTATATATTTTAATGTATTATGAATTCGGTATCATAGAAGTATGTTGCTTTGTAAGGAGCATCATTATTTTCATTATAATTATACAACTTACTGAAAGCAATGCGTTTTGTTCTAGAACTTGTGTTACTGTATGAAAACAATTGACTGGACGACTCAGCTGTGTCTCTGTGCCGACGATTTGCGGAATGCTCTACCCCCCTGGGACGTCGATCCTACTGTGATGATTCATCTGAGAAACTGGTGGGGTCATCTAATCCGCAACGATGTAGATGGTGCGATGAGTGATGAACTGTATCAAACAATGATAGCGAGGTAAGATTATATGGCCATCCCAACTCTCTATTCATTACAATAAATGTAGTTGCCAAGCATTTAAATGGCTACTGTATTACTGCATACAAGACACGGAAGACCATTTAGAAAACTGGTGCTATTCAAATGTGTACATCAAAGGAATAAGCATTATTGCCCATATACATGTAAATATAAACTCAAAAAACATTTGATAACATTAGAGCCTCTGTACCCCTCGTTAAGATGTCGGTACACATCTGTTCTCATCCTCTGTACATAGGAGCTTCTATAGTAGCGGTCACGACCCGTATATACCTTTATACTTGAAAGGGAATATACATGTCGGTGAATGCCCAGGAGACAAAATGAAAGCAATGAACTTAAATGATTTCAATGATCTAGTTTGCACTCCATGTTTTATTTCCTTATTGGTAAAAGCGGTGTGGTTATAAACAGTAATCGTGTCAATTGCAGATTCTGTGGTCTGGCCACTTCATCTGGTTCAGACATTCTGCGTGGATCCAGCTTCAATCAGTTGCTTAAAACCGTCGATAAATCTATTTTTATGACCGGAGACCTGTTTGAGCGACTGACGCTGTACCCGGATATGGTAGAACTATTAGATCGGCCTCAAATGTTGCTGACTGGACCACCCGGTACCGGAAAATCCAGAATGCTGGAGCTAGTCGGACGAAAATGGATAACCCAGGGCCATATTGTGTACATCATCAACACGTGGAGCAATAGTGCTGCAGCTACAATACAGTTAGAAAGGTTGCTGCAGCAGACACCTTTAAAAAGAGGCAGATCAGCAAAAGATATGGTCATCTCAACTTTTTGCAATATAGACGACGAGAAAGAAATAGACACCGCTATAAACGCGCTGAAAGATGACGCCAGGACACGGAAAATACCGATCTTTGCAGTTCTCGACGAGCTGGGCCATGACTTGTAAGTTTTTGTCAAACTTAATATTCTGTAAAGAGAGTTGTTTGAATCTGTTCACTAATACGTTTCATTAAATTCAGTGTTATACTTTAACTATGATCTTTTTTCAGAACGCAGTCAATATCCTCACATTTTATAAAGTTTAGAACCATGGATTAGTTAGTCTTGTACGCAACAAAAATATCTCCATTAAATAGCAACACACGACATCAATAAACTGATCATACTCTTTTTTGTTACTAATATTGTTGCTTAAAGCAAAGTAATCCTGGATTGTTACAGAGAGAAATCAAGACAGGGTACTTCTTTTCTTCGAAAACTTCTGGAAATTCCAGACATTCATCTGTGGGCAGCCACATGCCGGTCTGATATACTTCCAGATGGCTACGACGGGAAGAGCCTCACTGAAACACTAAGCTGCCCCCCTTCAGTCGTACGAGAAGCGCAAAAATATGTTATTCCTGTTATGTCACAGTACACCAGCAGCAATCGTCAGACACCAACCGACGGCCTGCCTGTGAATAACTTTCACCATCAGGGTCAGGGACATCAACAGAAAGAGCCACGTGACTGCAACGCTTGTGGAGAGGCAGTTGTCCAGTTCCTGAAAGCAACTGTTAACGATAAAGGTCTGTTAATGTTTAATATTTCTTAGTCTAGGATTATGTATCAACTGCAAAAATATTTCAAAAATATTTTAATTTGCTATCAAACGTATTTAATTCACACTTTCAAATGTGTGCATGATTACAGAAAAGGAAAATCCTACTGGTGACCAAGCAACATGCAGACAACCTCCATCTGTTCAGTGGAAAGACATTTTGATTCTCTTTGAAACTAAATTCACAGAAAACGTGCCGCTGATGAAATGTCTTCTCAATTCAGGAATACCAGCACATACCATCAGCTATGGAAACCAGGAGAAAATACTAAAGAGTGATACTAACACTGTATTGGTAGCTAAAGCCGGTTTTCTCTGCGGACTTAAAAGAAAGATGGTTGTGTACGTGGAAGGTTCTATAAATAGATCTGATGACTCCACAAAGTGAAACAGATTTCGAGGTATCACCAGCTGTACATCACAACTGGTCGTCGTTCGCATGTCTTAAAATTCAGATGTTATCTTTCACACTGTGTAGAGTGTCAAACGTCTGAAGCAAAAAATTACATAAATGTGACTAATTTGCAAATATTACTCAGTTCCGTATCAATGTATAGAATGTATTTAACCATTTAAGCAAAGATCATTTAAATATTTGTGACAAATTTGTAATAGAGTACTATTTTTTACTCTTAATATTAGAAGCTTAATCGTAGCAAACGTTATTTTTATGATTTATGGCACCAGTGTTTACCTGACTGCTATTATGTTAACAACCTGATGCTAAACTCATGTCAGCTATAACAAATGAAGAGACAGTTGAAAAGAAAATCACGAAACATGAAAATCTGTACATTCTTTGCACATTAATGTGCAAAAAAATCGTAACTAATTTTTATGCACAGAGGAAAATACTGAAATTTTGCAGTCAAGGTGACCTCCACATATGCACGCACCCGTATCTATTATATATATATATATAGATCATAATATGCTTTTTCACAATATGTGCTTTAAATAACATGAGATAAACTTGTAACATTATTCATAATTAGTCCTGTATGAAATTAAGTGTATGCTTTAAATCTTTTTCAAATGATGTCGTCATAAAAAGTACTTGATAAAAATTATCGCCAACTTCAAATATGTGAAGAATTGTTGCTCTGCATTTTGTCCCGTTTGTGGTTTTAAGAAATTAGACTCGCTTCCGGAGAATAGGTAATAGCTTACAAGTTATATCCTCTGCTGAACAGTTTCCATAATGAGTTTTTGACAGTAATGAGACATTAATGACAAAGCAATACTGGCAGCAAATAAACGATGTCAGTTTGTAATGTCAGTTCATGTAAAGCGTTACCATTAATAGCACGAGCTACAATGATACATGGGAAGAAAACATTACACTGAGAAAGTATTATAGCTACCCTGGTTAGGGACATAACAAAGCCGTGTCTTCTCGTCCCTATCCAAATGTTGGGTGTCGGGTCTCATTACCTGTCTTTTAAATACAACTTGAACACCACTATGATCTCAGATTACCTGGCTCTTGGTCTGTAATTGTTTCAGGGCCGTCTACTTGGTCAGTAAATGTTGCCAGGCAATCTATGTTATGTAGAAACGGATGGCTGAGTGGTTAGAGCGCTGGTGTCCGAAAAGAGAGCGCGCTGGTTCAATTTACGATAAGTGCAGCAAACTTCCCCCAGTCGACCCAGCTGGCGGGAATGGGTACCTGACTCCATAGAGGTTTGGGGAAGGTAACTCTAACACCTCACCCCCCAAATATCTCAAAAGGGTTAGGGGATGACCTTTACCTTACTTGTTTTACCTTATGTTAGGTAATAATGTGTCAGGAAGCAATCAACTTTAGGACAATGAATTTACTTTATGAGCTGTCGAAGTTTATATCTGTTTTGCTAGACGCCAAGTCATCTGAATTGAGGATGATGAAAAGCAGCAGTAAGTTACAGGGAGGTAGGTTTGCTTACACATTTTTCATGTTGGTGTCGACCGGTATGTTTTCCACCGACGACATTGAAGGGTTCACGTATAATTGATATCCACCTACTTCGGTGGTGTTGGGTGATATATAAAAGAATAAAAACACAGTGTGTAAGTTTGTGTATACACAATATTTTCTGAAAATGTAAGATGAGCATAAATATAAAGGGGAAGATTGTATAATTGTTCTTGACCGATCTATTTTTCTTTCTTAGGCAACAACCGGGTATTCCCGTTTAAGTAGACTCGTCACAATTTATGTTTTAATGTGTTCTTACACTCTCGAAGACAGCAGTCTGACGGATTACATTAATGTTTACTTATTTTATTTAGGTGGTGTACAAGTCGCGTGGGAAAGTTACACATCTTAACGCTGATCTACAGTTTTAATTTATAAAAAAAATTTCAACTCCCAATACCCCTCCACCCGCCCATTTCAAGATTTATAAAATCACCAAACCAAGTTTAATGAATTGTTCCGGATTATTCTGGCTTTATTTGAAAGATGTAGACATCACCGCGGTATTATAATTATAAACCTAATAACAATTGTAATATAACAATATTAACGGCGTAGAACATGTATTAGACATATGTTAAACTATTTTATTAACCATCATAAAGGTTTGTATTTTATTTTGTGTACGATAGCTCTGTGAAGTGTTTCATTCTATTGGCTGAAAAAATTGGTCTTAAAACATCTTCAGTGTGTTTTAGTATCTCATCTATAGTCAAGATGATGGGAGAAGGAAAAGAAAATGATGGTTCAAACCTCTTTTCGCTAACTCACCAGCTTGTCTTCTTACTGTGCTATTTATGTGTTGCGCCCTCAGCAACCAAAGGCAACCAAATCTTCAGGACCTTAATCTTATAAATAATGTGCCGATGTATGTCTGAGGCTGCAATTAAACAGAATTATATCCCATCACATTTTGCAAAAATATTCATTTTGATTATGGATCAGTTGTGAGGTTTGTTTGTTAGAATTATGTTACCTGCGATAATATTTCTATAGAATGTTTTATTTTCTCCATTTTAGGAGGTTGCGTTTGAGACGGTACCGTTGTGACAAAGGAAGAGACAAGGAGAAAGAGAGAAAGAAAAAAAAGAAGACAGAAGAGGGGGAGCAAGTGAGATACAGAGTCGTAAAGATAGGAAAGGAAAGAGAGTGCAGGCAGGGGAAGTTTAGAAGCGAGTTACCTGGATGACTTCTCATAACATTTTTTTATAACCTTGCCTTTCACTTCCAACATTGTTCTCTTGTCGTCGAAAATAAGTAGTCAACCTGTCATCATAGGTAGGGGACACCAAAAGTACACGCACTTCTTTAATTCGCTACACTGGCATAAAAAGGTGAGGTGGCAGAATTAGGGGCAAAAAACTCAGTTATCAATCGTCGTATATAGACTCCGGCACGCCATTACTTATTCACGCATTCATCTGGATATCTCCGTTTATTTAAATTTGTGTCCCCTTAAACACAGACTAACTCTGCAGGCCCTGTCAACATTAACACACACACACGCACACACGGTTTTTCGAAAGGAAAAGAGCTACTGACCAACTAAACCAATTATAGTTCTCTAAAACATGTATAGCACAGAACTAATAAGCCTGGGGAAGCGGTTAATAGAATGAGCAGGTCAAGTAATTTATTGCCCGTTGTATGCAGAATATAAATCTGTGCTTGCACAAGATTAAATAATTCTTAGACGTCGATAAGTCTACGGGAAATTAAAAAAAGAGAACTATGAATTGTTAATAAGGCTAGGAAATGTATATTAGAAGGAACTTTGAGGTCACTTTATAATGTGATATTTACACTCTTTAAATGAACTGTATGATTTTTCTATCACTTTTAAAAATTAAATCTGTTGTCAAACAGAACTTGTGCAACGTTTATGTTGTTCAAATACAAAAACTCTGTCTGATGATTTCTTTATGTATATCTATTTATCTGCATTACAGTCTGTTATGTAAGTTACAGTAAACCATCATCAATACTATAATCAGCTACAGAAATATACTTAAAAAAAGGTAAGGGTCGTCCCAAGACCTTTTATCAGTCACTGTAAATCAGATGTTATAGACCTTACTTTTTTTGAGACGAGCTTTAGGTGAGGGTGACGTCCATCTTCTCTTCCTAGATACCTTATCTTCTTCCGCACTCTTTGTAGTCATGTATCTCTTCTTGCCAGCTGGGTCGACTTTGAAAAGTGAGCTGTGCTACTCGATTATTCGATTATTACACTCGATCATTGCAAACATATTAATAATTACAGGATATGTGTAGCGCGTGTTCATGCTCGTACTACTTTTCACCCTCCCCCCCGCAACAACGTCAATAAATCCTCACACTTGAAAACTAGAAAAAAGAAAAAAGAACATAAGTGAACGACCTAATTTTTTTCTACAGCCATCCTGTTGACATACATGACGCATTCCGTGTTTTCCCTTTCGAGCCAGATCTTCCGGGTTCTTTTTTTACTTTCAAGCCAGACCTTCCGTGTCTCCTATTCGCTGTCTTTTGAACACAACTTCCTGGAACACCTGTTAGTGTGATTACTTGTCTAATAGTTAGTAGATGTTCCCAGGCCATCTGTGAATTGTCATTTAACCAACACTATTTGCACTGCAGTAACTTTGCTTTACTTTTAGTAGTTTATACTATGTTGTTGGACGTTCAAACAATTCGAATCGAGTGTGGGGAAAAGCAACGGTGATTAAGGGAGGTAAGCATGCTTTGACTCTTTTTCGAATTTGGTTTGGACCGGTATGTTCACCACCCAGCAAGCTTAGGTGACATGTTTGCAGAACTTAAAATATAGCTTATGTCGACCCGCTTAGGTGGTGTTAATGGTGGATCAGATAAAGAAAACACAGTATGTGTATGCACGTAAGCAAGTTAAAATGAACATAATTAGGAAACTTGATTTAGTTCCACATATTTTCCGACTGTGTAGTGTGTTTTATTTTTACATGTTTAATTCCGCTTAATACTTCTAATTAAACCAGACGAAGTTTTATTGTTGGAATATTTAATGTAGCCCAGGCTTTCTCAGAACCGACACACCCGAGGTTATATTGTGGACTAAGTGGTCTTCAGAGAAGGCGATTGTCTTCTTAATCGTCAGCCGTTGACTATATATTGTCCTTGGACCATTTTTGTGTGTTGTGTACACTGGACTTTGGCAAACCAATTATGCCGCCTGCTTATAAGCCTGCCTTCATTAAACATGGAGCCGACCTATGTGTCAACATTTTGTGTAAATCCGCCATTACTGAACTGTTTCGCACTCTCCATACTACGCTGGATGTCACGCCCCACTGACCCGTCGCCTCGTCTCCAGGCCTCCTTCCCCCCCTGTCTATGGTAGACCACCCTGGGTGCTGAGCTTCGGGAAGCTAAACGTGAACGGAGACGAATCAAGCGAGAGGCGAGTCACTAGACTCAACGTGCATCGTCAGATTTTTCAGGCGGCCAGGAATCATGTTACATTCATTGCTCACTGAGCATAGTCAGTGTTCTACTCTGAAAAACTACTCACCTGTGAGTCCACTTAACAGTTATTTAATGCTAGCAACAGTCTGCTTGGAAAACTTACCGATAATCCACTCCCGTCAGTGTTTCTTGCACAAGAACTCCCACAGAAATTTGCTGATTTATTCACCAATAAGATTGTATTGATACGCCAGGAGCTCGTCTCCTAAGTTGTTCCATCTTCATCTGTGTTCGGATCTTTCTCATACCAAGCCCCATCAACTTGGAAAGGATTACTCATCAGTTGAAGACACTCTGATTTTTTAACCACCTTTAAGTCCAAGCTTGGGACTGCCTGCACTTCCCTCCTGCATGAAATAGCCCCGCATCACGCTCGACTGACGTTGTAGCTCTCTGTCCCAATCCTTTCACCATTCAACATTCAACATTGTCATGCACCCATTTCTGTTTGGTGGATGTCGTTTGATCTTATCTAGGAAACCATTTTTTTCCGTGACATTTTGGACAAGGAGACAAGATACGCACATTTCACTGACTAAAGTATTCTGATGAAACCTTGGTGTTTCGAGGTCAAGATATAAAAGTCAGAAGGAAGACAAATGCTAACCATTTAAATCTTCGGCACTAAAAGCATCCAACAGAGATATAGTTTGACTTTTATAAAGCAAAAGGGTTGTGAAATGATAGCCCTCTCGTATAAGCTGTAATAGTGATTGACATATTCACCTCCTACTGGTTTTGATCTTTTTTACATTTTTCTGACTTTCTGACCTTTGATAAATGCTTAAAATCTCCCGGGTAGCCAAGATGTCACTTTACGCAGGCGACTTGTGGCTTTTATTTTTCGCTCTCCCGTTCTTTGGTCTAATTAAACGGAATTTCGGTCTAAATAAGCGAATAATATTAGGCTTATGTAATAGGTTTCAGTTCTTAAGGATTCAGTCCCAATAAGCGGTTGGTCCAATTAACCGGACTCGACTATATAATAACATCCTAAAATGAATAGACAAAATATTTAGACTTTCTTTATTGTACTATAAATGCAATGTTCCGAGAAAAAAATAATATATCACGTTATTAAACACCATAAAAGGTTGTGTACTGATCCTTAGTGTTATAACCATAGGCTGATAAAAATGTCCTTAAAATTCTTCAGTTTTGTTTTCTAGTCAAGATGATAGGAGCAACAACAGAAAATTGTGTCAACCTCTTTCGGTTAACTCATCGGCTTGTCTTCTTGATGTGCTGCTTATGTGTTGTGCCCTCGGCAACGCAAGGTAACTAAATCTTCAGGACTTAAATCGTAGAAATAATAGTCGATGTACAGTTAAACCAATCTCCCTTCACATTTTGCAGGAACTCTGGTTTGGGTTAGGGCTCAGTGGCAGGCTATGGTTTTTAGAGTTATGTTGCCCCCAACGATATTAATAGGTTATTTGTTTTCTCCGATTTAAGATGATTCCAGCTGCTAATATTAAAAAAATACTATGCAGAAAAAACTGCGACGTACTTTTAATGAATAGAACAATACTGGTACTGTTAGGGGCAAAATTATTAACTTCTTGTGGGAAAGGTACTCGTGTGTGCAGGTATAGTGTAGTTACTTGCGCACCTGATGATTTTCGTTTATTTAATCTTTTTTTTTGTCCAACAAACTTAAAGTAAACTTGACTGTGCGTGCCTTTATTACTACAATACACATACGCAATCTCTAAAATGGAAAGCATTGCTGCATTTACTGACCAACGAAGCTAATCATCATATTCCTAAAAACACACAGCAAATGATTAATAATCCTAGGAAACGGTAAATAGAATAGGTCATCAATCTCGGTCCTATACAGATTAACCGGTCCCATAGATAGTGTTTTGCAATGTAAGCACTATAGACAGTTGAAGACCAGTAGCAACTCCTATCAGTTACTTTCTTATTTAATAATAAGCCACTTGGGGCTGGGTGACCAGACCGTTTGCACGACTACTTCTGGGTTAAGGACAATGTTAAACTCATGAAACAAAAGTTTTGATTCGTCACTTGGAAATCGACGTCCTGAAAAATTGCTCATAAAGCCAGAAGAACCGCCACTAGGGATCGGGCATTGAGATAGCAACGATGTAGGTGTCTCCTCTAGAAACTGAGCTACCTTTTCGGTAGGTCTCCTACTGTCAGCTCTCAGTCCCGCCGTCTTTTTGATGATCTGACTGTTTTAACCGTTAGCAGGTTTCGTCTTACTAACAACCGAGCACTGTACCTATGTAGCTACTACAACTTTCTGGGAGGTAAAAACTTTACTTCTACATGTAGCTCCACTAGGCGGGTGCCTTGTCTCAAAGAAAGTAGAGGTTGGTTTTTCTTATGAGTCTCTTCTACAACTTTCTCTGTTTTTTTTTATAAATTTAACACGCATATATCTACATTTTCTCTAAAACGTGGGACCCAAACGACAATTATACGAAATTTTCACATTTAAACCATTTAAATACCTGACCTTGACAATAGTTTAAGCATATAATACTTTTTACCCATATTAATTGTTTGCAGTGAACTGTGACTTACTATCGGATGTTCAATGAACTGTGATAGCCTTTATAGACGGTAACTTTAAATAAATGTATTTTTATTATTTTTATTTTTGTTACTTGAATTTAGATAGTAAATGCACTATTATTATGAGTTGTTGTAAAGGGTCCCGCAGTTTCAAGCAAACAAAAGAAAAAAGCAAAGTTGGTTTATTTTAAATGGAACACGTCAGTGGATGAGTATGTTTCAATATAAACTTTAAATCTTTACTGCTGTTGTTACAGATGACAAGATAAGGTGCTCTGTGCCGTCTGTGCACCCGTTTCAAGACACAGTACTGACGTGTCACTTCCCTGAAGACGTGCTGGTCTCCAAGAAAGACTTTACCGTCTACCACTATGTAACGCATGGCAGTCCAGGTCACAAAGCAATTGTCATTAGTAAATAGCATGCTCTGTGTTTGTAGTTGCATAAGTAGTGATTAATTTCATTAAAATATCGGAGTTTAGTAAAGCTACAACAGTAGCTTGGCACCAGAGTAGATGTTATTAACATGTATGATGGACTGTTGTTATGTTTAATGCTGCTCTTCCGCGTCAGCAAAATGTAATAACGGAACAAAACAGATACAAAACATTTAGCCAATTAAAACAAGAATACTAATACTTATTTATTACAAAAGAAGTACAATACTTTTACTGCCGATCAATAATAACAATGCTTGCTTGGAAAATCTCATTTCATTTAATTGTATGCATAGCTTACATATACTTATAAACATAAATATTAATTCTGTAAGAGAGAAAGAAAGCGAGAGAGGGAAAAATAAAACAGTTCCAATTGAATCTTAACTTTATAGCCAACCCAGATCTCAACTCAAGCTCTGGCCAACAGCCAAAGCAGTCCCAAAATGTAATTTTAATAAAAAAGCTAATCTGTATCTGGGAATGCAAAGCGTTAATGTTGGGCAGACACACACACACAAATACACACACATACGCACACACACACACACACACACACACACACACACACGTGAAAGCAGGCTAAATACAATAAGACGAAAAATGTACGGATTGGAAAATGCGGTCCCACCCCAGCGTTAAAACTCATTACAATGCATGAAGTTTGAAATAAAAGAGTGCAACTGAAATAGTTATGGTTCACATGATAGTTTCACTTTTAAAAGCGTTATGGTAGTAGAACATAGGTGAAGAATATTTGTTTCTTAGTCTGGTTTTAGACAAAGTTTTGCATAGTGCTATTTTTAGCAGTTTCTTTTTTGAGGGAAAATAATTTCTAATAGTGTGCTTATCAGCCAGGAAATGAAATAATGACAGGAAATGACAGTGGTTTGTGTAATCATCTGTTCATCAAAAGGCTGTATTAGATTGTTGGTGGGTTCGAGGTCATCTGGACTGCTACACAAAGCTCGGGTTTAAGTACAACAAGACAGTCGGCCGAACTCTCAACTTGACACTCAGTGAGGTCACAAGGGTAAACGAGGGCATCTACGCCTGTCAGGTTGCCGGCTACGGGTCCAGCTCTTTGGAAACTTGCGAATTAAACTTAAAGATAGGTATGGAGAGCACTGAGGTATAGATATTATAGAGCTTTGTTTTACCATGTAATATGTTGATTTTAGACTCTACAGTATTCTTAGTTCAGCATACTGTCTTTGTTGTTACAGAAAAAATCTATTTTTAGTTAGTAAAAGTTTATACTAAAAATATGTTTGCATGGTTGGTAAGAGAGGGCCGTTTACCTAGAATTTAAAATATCACATGAAGGATACTGCTTCAATTGTAATACTACATGATCGTAAAAAGTACTTAAGATATTTTGGGAGTTACCACTCTGTCGTTTCTTTCATGTGAACAGAATGCTGATACGCACTTTCTTTGATTTGACTACAGGTAAAAACAACACCTGTAATATTTCTCATGAGCGGTCTCACTCTCAACCCAGCCTGACGTGCTTTTTTAATGAAGACATCCACAAGACACAGAGGAATTTTACTGTGTACAAGCATAATGGACAAGAAAAACAAAGTGCGATATACATAAGCCTGGATGGCAAAACTTTTGTTGACGTTCTTTTTAATCAGATATTCTTTTATAAATGCCTTTGTTGTCAGTTACTCGATTGTCATGTATAATATATACATTACATACAGCAACCACAATATAGAAGAAGTCAGGTGGTATATTTAAGAAAACACATTCACGAGTCAGTAAGGTATTTTCAGAAAAGTAATATTGATAATAAATAATGTGAAACTAAAAGAAAATACGAATAGTTGATTTAAAGTAAGTCGTAAAGTTAACAATTTTATTCCATTTTGAATAACAGGTGTAGTCAAGTGCTTGTGGGATAATAGACTGCAGAGATGTCAGACAGAGGAGGGTTACCAGTACAACATGGACGTGTGCTCCTACCTCACAATGACGATACCAAAGCCAAAACAAGGGGAAACAGAGACCTACTCTTGTTGGCCCTACGGGGCTGCAGCTGATCAAATTAAAACCTGTTTTATTGACGGTACAACGGGTATGGCAGACTCTGTATATTAGAAAGACAACATTTTACGGAAACTGTATTAGTGTGAGAAACAATAAAGTGTATATACAATTAAACCAGAAATACAAGATACAAATCTTGGGTTTGATAAGCAGTAGGATTATTTCCCATGAAGATAGATAAGTAAATTATATGTTGACGGTCTGGAATTATTTAATAACACTTTAATGTCAGAAAAACGGTTATTGCAAGACAGTTCTGCTAATAATGTTAACGACGTTATTCAGTGTGTGTACGTGTGAATGATGCTCGTACGAATATGTTCAATTTGACAGGGAGTGAGTGTGTCAGAAAAAAATAGTTTATTAAAATCAATGTTTAGCGATATCTAAATTAGAACTTACATCAAATTAGAGATTGAGCTATTGAGAAGCATACAGAGAATAGTGATAAATAGGAAGCAAGATTATTTATTCTTATTTAATACGTTTCATTGAGATGTGTTCATGATTTTTTTTGTAGTTTCTGCTGAAGAAAACTTTACAACAATTATTTTGGTGCTCGTGATAGTATCAGGACTCCTTGCGCTGTCGATTGTATTATGGTTCATATTTAAGAGGCGTAGAAGGTTAGGAAGGTAAGTACCAAGGTTACATTCTGTGTTACAGAAGTTAAAACAAAAAGTGTCATACCAATGTGTTGTAATTTAATAATGATCTTTTGAGTGCACTTAGCGGTTACTTTTGAAATAAAACTCAAAGCAAATTCATAAAAAAACGATTTTGCGATTCCTGTAAGTAATCAAAATGAAATGGAATCACACACACACACACACACGGGTCATGCGGACATAGAAGTATATGACACTTTTACATCTTTTCACTATTAAATTTTTCTGATATATGTGATCAACAAAGTCGCTTGATATTGATGTTCTAAAATGATCTTCTTTCAGACTTAGCCAAGGTGACGGTGAAATATACTCAATAATCAAGAGAAAAGTAAGCCAGAATAACTAGAACTTTAAATAAATTAGCATTAAGATTAATTCAAATAAAAACACATAGTCCAAACTTTTTATGTGGTTTTTATGCAGTATGATTGTATGATTGTGCAGAAATGTAATATTTTAGTGTGTCTGTAGAAAAAATCTTTACAATTTCTCGTGTTTTATCATAAATATATTCAACAATACCAAAACCCGTTGAAGGCAATAACAAGAGAGATCGGTAGAGAGGTAAGATGTGATTAATACTGGAAATGTATAAGAAAAAGACAACAACAAAGACCTTAAAAGATATGATAGCCAATTGTCTAATACAGTAATGGAAACCGTTAATTAATTTGTTAATGTTTTTTCTCTGGCCAGGACGAAAGCAGAGATGTAACCAAGACGTTTAAAAGATTTCTTTTGGAAAATGTCAGTACAATGTACCCAAACATGCTTGATAGCTGCTATTTCGTGCCTCCAGTCTACTTCAACAAAGTTCAATATAAAACACAGTCTGTGGTCGGTGAAGTTGTCCACATCCCTGACCTGCCTGACGAAAGTAAAGTCAGACACGACCGAGCCATGAAGCACATCCTGCACTGCTTACATCACATGGCACAGCATGGACAGGAACAAATGTTTGTTTTGACACAGTTCAATTACAACGATTATTTGAACAACCCCGGAAAGAAATATCGAAAACACAACCTGCCTGTTCTTGATGGTTTAGAAAACAAAAAGAAAGACAGTCACATCGGGTGCTTTGATGTTATGATCATTCATCGCCACTATGGCGTAGTCATTGGGGTGGTCAAGTCTCTCAGTGATAAAGATAACTGTAGTCCGGAAGGTGAACGGAGAACAGATGTCCAGCTGGCCAAAGACATTTCCGAAGGTATCGAGCACTTGATGAAGGCAGATCGTGTGATACAATACTTTATGTCAGATCAGCGACAGTCTCCTCCAGTCCGACTAACGTTGATGCTACCAAACGTTGGTCGGTCCACATTACAGCGAGCACTTGACAACCATACTGATGTGGCACAGGTAAGCAGCTTTGTAATACCTACAAGTAGAAGTCACCATTTATTAATACTAGAAAGTCCTAAACCTTTCAAACTAGAATTTGATTTTAGTAATACCGAGTTTCCTTTTGATTAAATTTGTATATGATCGTAGAAATACAAATCGACACATTCAAAGGCTGATTACTATCATTGTTAGGATCTATTATAATTAAATTGACAAAAGTCATGCAAAAACTTTATCAAAGCAGGCATTATTTTCGTGTACCCATTTCTTGTCGTGAAAAATAATTTATGATTGTTACTCATTTTATTATAATATGAATTTCGTGTTATAGAAATACGTAATTTGGCTTATGAGTATGTGTTTAGTAATAAGCATCTTTATAATTATAAAACTTACTTAAAGCAAGGCGTATTGTTATAGAACTTGCGCAAGCGTATGAAAACAAGTGATTTTCCGACTCGACTCTGTCTCTGTGCTGACGATGTGTCGAATCCCCTTTCCCCTTGGGACTTCGATTCTACTGTGCTGAGTCATCTGCGCAACTGGTGGGATAATCTAATGAGCTGTCCTGTAGATGGCTGTATTAGTGATGAACTTTATCAAACAACGATAGCGAGGTAAGATTTTCAGCTCACACCCGCTCTCTATTCACGACAATAAATGTAGGTGCTAAATGTTGTTATCTATTCATATACTGTATTTCTGCATGCAAGACACATAAGACAATCCAGAAAACTGCTGCTGTTACTAAAATGTGTATATCAGAGGAATATGTATAGATGGCCGTGTACATGTGGCTAATAACTCAAAATACAATTAATATTGGAACCTCTGTACCCCTCGTTAAGATATTTCAGCAGATGTGGTCTAATTCTCTCTAACTAGGAACATCTATAGTAGCGGTCACAGTATATAACTTTATATATTGAAAAGACACCACACTGGTCGGTGAACGTGCAAGAAATATATCAATCACAGGTTAAAAAATCGTTGAAGTAAAATGATTTTAAAGATCGGAAGTATGCACCTCCATGTTTTTTTCTGATTGATAAGGTTTGAATAGTTATAATACTGTCAATTGCAGATTCTGTGGTGTAGCCACTTCATCTGATTCAGAGATTCTGCATGGATACAACCTAAATCAGTTGCCTAAAACCGTCGATCAGTCTATTTTTATGACCGGAGACCTGTTTGAGCGACTGACGCTGTACCCGGGTATGATAGAACTACTAGATCAGCCTCGAAAGTTGCTGACTGGACCACCCGGTACTGGTAAATCCAGAATGCTGGCGCTAGTCGGACGAAAATGGATAACCCAGGGCCATATTGTGTACATCATCAACACGTGGAGTAAAAATGGTGCAGCAACAATTCAGTTAGAAAAGCTGCTGCAGGAAACACCTTCAGCAGAGGGCAAATCAGCGAAGGATATGGTCATCCCATTTTTTTGCAGTATAGACGACGATAAAAAAATAGACATCGCTATAAACACGCTGAAAGATGATGCCAGGACACGGAAAATACCGATCTTTGCAGTTCTCGATGAGTTGGGCCATGACTTGTACGTTTTTGTCAAACTTCATATTCATTAAATTAACTTTTAAACGTAAAGTATAACTATAAATATGTTTTAGAACACAGTCAATATCCCCAATTGTATTAGTTCAGAATTTTGGGTCCGTTAGTCTTACAGGTAACAAAAATATCTTCATTCAACAGCAACAAAACATATAAATCAACTTATCAGATTCTATTTTCTTACTAATAATTTTGTTGAAATGATTTCTGGCTTGTTACAGAGCGAAGTCAAGACATGTTACAGCTTTTCTTCAAAAACTTCTTGACCTTCCAGACATTCATCTGTGGGCAGCCACCTGCCGGTCTGACATACTTCCAGATGGCTGCGACGGGAAGAGCCTCACTGAAACACTAAGCTGTCCTCCTTCAGTCGTACGAGAAGCGCAAAAATATGTTATTGCTGGTATGTCACAGTACACCAGCAGCAATCGTCAGACACCAACCGACGGCCTTCCTGTGAAGAACTTTCATCATCAGGGTCAGGGACATCAACCGAAGGAGCCACGTGACTGCAACGCTTGTGGAGAAGCAGTTGTCCAGTTCCTGAAAGCACCTGTTCACGATAAAGGTCTGTTAATGTTTAATATTTCTTAGTCTAGGATTATGTATCAACTGCAAAAATATTTAAAAAATATTTTATTTTGCTATCAAACGTATTTAATTCACACTTTTAAATGTGTGCGTGATTACAGAGAAGGAAAATCCTACTGGTGACCAAGCAACATGCAGACAACCTCCATCTGTTCAGTGGAAAGACATTCTGATTCTCTTTGAAAGTAAACTCGCAGAAAACATGCCACTGATGAAATGTCTTCTCGATTCAGAAATCCCAGTACATACCATCAGCTATGGGAATCAGGAGAATATACTAAAGAGTGATACTAACGCTGTATTGGTAGCTGAAGCCGGTTTTCTCTGCGGACTTAAAAGAAAGGTGGTTGTGTACGTGGAAGGTTCTATAAATAGATTTGATTATTCTGCGAAGTGGAACAGACTTCGGGGTATCACCAGCTGTACATCACAACTGGTCGTCGTTCGCACACCCTAAAATTCAGTTTTTATCTTTCACACTGTGTAGAGTGTCATACTGGTTCGAGTGTCACAATGTGTAAAATCTCACACATGTCTAAAGGAATGAATTTCATAAATGTGGCTAATGCACAAAAATTACTCAGTTCCGTATAAATGTCTAGAATGTATTCGACTCCTTAAGAAAAGAACATCTAAATATTTGTGAAAAAATTATACTCGAATACTTTTTATATTATTTTTTTATCTTAGAAAATATGTTTACTCGTAGCGAACAAAACGTTATTTTTATTATGTTCGGCATCAGTGTTTAGCTGACTACTATTATTTTAACAAGGTAACGCTAAACTTAGGCCGACTATAACAAATGAAGTGAAAGTTATAAAGAAAGTCATGAAACATGAAAGTCTGTATATTTATTGCATATTAATGAGCAGAAAATTAAAGCTAATGTTTATGCAAAGAAGTAAATACTGAAATTTTGCACGCAAGGTCTCTTCATACGGATCACAACATGCTTTTTCTCAATATGTGCTTTAAATAGCATGAGAGAAATTTGTAAAATAATTAGTCCTGTATGGAATTAAGTGTATGCTTTTGCTGAATTTTTTGCTATGATATCACCAGTTTCAAATATGTAAAGAACTTTTACTTTTCATTTATGTCTAGTTTGTGGTTAAAATAAATTAGACTCATTTCCAGAGAATAGGTAGTAGTCCAGAAGTTGTATCATATGCTGAACAGTTTCCATAATGGGTTTTTGACAATAATAAGGCATTAATGACAAGGAAATACTGGCAGCAAATAAAAATTATTTAGAAGTCACAGATACGAGGTGTCACTACATGTACCTCACAACTGTTCTTGATTCGCCTTGGATACATTTACAGCGCACTTTATACTGCATCAACCACACCAATGGTGTATATTGTATTAAAATGTGCATATCTGTATCAATGTATTTTTATACTTAAATAATCTCAGTTTCCATATTTTAGTATTCTTCATTATTTTCCTGTATTCCTATTTTTAGCTCATTTAATAAATCGTGAATGTGCAGCGGTTATGTTCTGTATGACCTAAACGAATTGTGTTTAAGAATATAGGAAATGTTGATAAGCAGGTCAAGTCATTTATTGTGTATGTATTAAGAATATAAATATGTGTTTGTAAAATGCTAAAGTAATTCTTAGCCATCAACAAGTCTACGTGAAAAGAGAAAATAGAGAAAGCTAACAAAGTTGAGGTGTATAAGAAGATTCTTCAATATTTCGTTATGATATTCAAACTCGACAAATAAATTGTATAATAACTTTTCATTTGAATAATTCTGTTGATAAACAGAACTGGTGCAATGTTTCTAGTGTTCTAGTACTGATATTTCTGTCTGATTATTTCTTTTAATGTCTATGTGTATTTGTGTGTCCATTTTACAGTCTGTTTGCTATGTCAGTTCCTGTAAAAACGTTACCATTAGCACGATAATGTATGTGGAAAAAAATCTCACGCTGAAAAAAGTATATTAGAAGAAAAGAAAAGGTAAGTACATTACTTTATTATAGCTACCCTGTTTAGGGACATAACAAAGCCGTGTCTTCTCATCCCTATCCAAATGTTGCGTGTCGGGTCTCATTAACTGTCTTTTAAATACAACTTGAACACCGCTTTGATCTCAGATTACATGGCTCTTGGTCTGTAAATGTTTCCAGGCCATGTATGTTAGGTAGTAAAGTGTGTCAGCAAGCAATGAATTTCAGGACAACGAAATTACTTTATGTGTTGTCGAAGTTTACATCTTTTTGCTAGACGTCCAGTGATCTGAATGGAGGATGGTGAAATGTAGCGGTAAGTTACAGGGAGGAAGGTTTGCTTTCACACTTTTCAAGTTGGTGTCGACCGGTATGGTAGCCACCCACGACATTGGGTGACATGTTTGAAGGGGTCACGTATAGTCGTATACTTACACATTGTGTTCTCATTCTCTTATTTATCACCCAACCCACCGGTGGTGTTGGGTGATAAATAAGAGAATGAGAACACAATGTGTAAGTGTTTGTATGCACAATATTTTACAAAAATTAAAGCACGGTAACATGAGGATAAATATAAAGGGGAAGATGGTGTGATTTTTCTTGCCCGACCTATTTTTCTTTCCTTTGCAACCACCGGGTATTCCCGCTAAAGTAGACTGATCCAACTTTATGATTAAATATGTTCTTGCATGTTTAATCCCGCTCCACACTCTCTAAAACAGCAGATGAAGTAATAGACTGAGTGTCTGATGAATTACATTAAGGATTACTGTAAATTTTATTTTGGTGGGGTATGAGTCGTTGATATACGGTATTAAACTTAAAAGAAATATTTCCAAACCCTATTCCCTCCCCCCCTCTTACTTCTCCCTTTTAAAACAATCATCAAACCCAGTTTACTGGAGTGTTCCTGATTATTCTGGCTTTACTTGGATGATGTCATTGAAGAAATACACAGCCGTATGATAATTACATATATAATAAAATTTGTATAATTACAATATTACTGGCGTAGAAAATATATTAGACATTTTTTAATGTATATAATTAAACATCCCAAAAGATTGAAGGATAATGCTATGCAATATTTAATTCTATTTTTGTAGAAATTGGCAGGCAAAATAGGTCTTTAAACATCTTCAGTGTGTTTTGGTATCTCATCTATAGTCAAGATGATGGGAGCAAGAACAGAAAATGGTGTTTCACCCCTCTTTCGGTTAACTCATGAGTTTGTCTTCTTGATGTGCTGCTTATGTGTTGCGCCCTCGGTACCGCAAGGTAACTAAGTCTTCAGGACTTAAATCGTATAAATATTGTACCAATACATGTTTGAGGATGCATTTAAACAAATATCCCATCACATTTTGCAGAATTATTTGTTTGGATTATGTCTTAGTTGCGAGTTTTGTTTGTTAGATTTATGTTACTTGTGAGAATATCTATGTGATGCTTTATTTTCTCCATTTTAAGAGGTTGCCAACTACTCAAGTTAAAAAAAAGACTCTAAATTAAAGACTAGGCGTACCTTTACTACTCATAACAAATGTGCTTGAGACGGTACTGGTGTGAGAAAGGAAGGGACAAGGAGAAAGACATAGGGAGGTTAATGTTTAAGAAAACACTTCAATGGATGAGCAGGTTTAAAAATATACATCAAATCCTTACAACTGTTGTTACAGGTAGCAAGATAAGGTGCTCTGTACCTTCCGTGAGGCCGTTTCAAGAGACTGTCCTGATGTGTCACTTCCCTGAAGACGTCCTGGTCTCCAAGAAAGACTTCACCGTCTACCACTATGTTACCCATGGCAGTTCAGGTAAAAAGAAAAAAAATCTTAAATAGCAGGTTCTCGGTTTGTAGCTGCATAAGTCGTGATTGAATTGAGGTGAATAAAGTAACTAAATTCATCAGTTTTTGCAACAGTAGATTATATTGATAGTGGTAATTTCTGCTGTTATGTTGATTGATGCTCTTGTATCTCAAAACGCTAATATTCTTAATATTAATATTCAATAATAGGATCAATGATAAGAGTTCTAATACCATTCTTTTAATTCTATGCACGACGCTCATGTGTGTGTGTGTGTGTGCGCGCGCGCGTGTGTGTGTGTGTGCATGCGTGTCAGAGAGAGAGAGAGAGAGATAGAGAGAGGGAGAAAGAATGAAACACAAATTTCACTTCATAGCAAACCCAAATCTAATCTCATGGTCAAGCAAATACCAAAAGCGGATTTTAAAGAAATGTAACTCCTTAGACTTGATTTCTCTTTCAAATTTAATTGTTTCCTCCCTTTGATTATTGCACTTAATAATAACAACAATAATAAAAAAAACTAGCACTTTTATGAAAGCAGTCAAACAGTTGTAGTGAATTTTTCATACCCGACAAGTGTTAGTGTATTAGAACGTCAGGAATGTATCAAACTACACATTATTTTTTTCTCTTTTCTAACTATGATGTCGTACTAAAAAGGGTAAATAATTTTTTAAAGTCTTGGTATTTTCTTTTATACTTAAAACTTGAAATACAAAAGTGTGAGGATCTGTTTCTAAGAGTATCCCTCACATATTTACATTTTAAGTTATGTGCATTACTACAAATCCCGATACCTAAGGAAAAAAAAATTCATGATTATTTGTACTTTTCAAATAAAAAAGTGTTTTAAAAACAGTTGTTTTAATAAGTTACTTTGTTTACAATCCAGCTCGAAAATCAAAGCATGATAGGAAATGACAGTGGTGTGTTTAATAATTTGCTCATCAGAGGCTGTGTTAGATTGTTGGTGGGTTCGAGGTCATCTGAACTGCTACACAAAGCCCGGGATTCAGTATGACAAGACAGTTGGCCGAACTCTCAACTTGACACTCACTGAGGTCACAAGGGTACACGAGGGCATCTACGCCTGTCAGGTTGCCGGCTACGGGTCCAGCTCTTTGGAAACTTGCGAATTTAACTTAAAGATAGGTATGGAGAGCACTGAGGTATAAATATTATAGAGCTTTGTTTTACAATGTAATATGTTGATTTTAGACTCTACAGTATGCTAAGTTCAACTTAACATTTTTGTGACTAGAATGTTGTTACAGAAAAAATGATTTCAGTTTATTTAACAAGTTTAAATTAAAACCTCTAGTACATGGTTGATATTAGGAATCCTTCAACTTGAGTTGAAATTATCACATAAAACATTGCCTTAATTTTAATACTACAGAATTATACAAAGTACTTAATAGATTATGGGAATAGCCAGCCTTTTGTTTCTTTCGTGTGGCGAGAATGCTGATACGAACATCCTTTGATCTGATTACAGGTGAAAACAACACCTGTGATATTTCTCAAGAGCGTTCTGACTCCCAGGCGAGTTTAACTTGCTTTTTTGATGAGGACATCCATAAGACACAGAGAGATTTCACCGTGTACAAGCACAATGGACAAGAAACACGAAGTACTAAATATATAAACCTTTTTTCTTTAGATTTTCTTTAATAAATATTTTATTGTCAGGTCTTCTATTATCATGCATTATATAAACATTACTTACAGAAACTAAAATCCGCACATCAATAAGCCAGATGGTGCACACAGTAACAAATGATTAGCGGTATATTCAACCATAAGTTTATTCCTAGCTAATAACTCAGCACAGATTGATTTTATTTTAGGATAGAAGATTGTATAAAAATAGGACTCGAAGAAAGAAACACTTTAACTTGTTTCATTGTATTCTTGTTGACCTTGTTCTATCTTTAGAAATAAAATTCACCTTCTTGTTTCTTTAGTGTCCGCTGATTGTTTGCTGCTTACAATATATATTTAAAAATATTTTTAAGAGTCAGGAAGAGATTTACTCAAAAGAAATTGTTAGTTACATTTAATTTGAAATTAAGAGAAAATGCCATTGGTTATATAATTAAGTAAAATAATGTAATTGATACTTTCATTCTACTTTGTTTAACAGGTGTGGTCAAGTGCTTGTGGTATAATGGAGTACAGAGATGTCAGACAGAGGAGGGTTACCAGTACAACATGGAAGTGTTCTCCTACCTCAAAATGACGATACCAAAGCCAAAACAAGCGGAAATAGATACCTACTCTTGTTGGCACTACGGGACTGAACCTGACAGAGTTAAAACCTGTTATTTTGACGGCAACATTACAGCGGGTACGGAAACTTTAAATATTAGACAGACAATATTTTGTGGATGCTCTGCTATAATTCGAGGACGGCAATTCGTAAGGTCATGACAAATTGATAGACAGAACAAAATTGTGCATTGAAGGAACAATGTTTGATCCACATGAGCAATTAGATGTTATTTCCCATTAAGAGAATTTAGAGAGGATATGTCAATGACATGAAATGCTTTTAAACTTTACTGAAAGCAAGACGGCTAAAGCAAGCTACCACTGCTAACAATGCTAACGGCATTAAGAGTATATATATATATGAAATTAATGTTTATACAAACATAATAATGACCGACTGTGACAGAAAGTGAGGGGGAAATTTAGACTTTAGAATTATGTAATGTACATCTCTAGTAGATTAGGGGCTGAAAAAGGAGAACAAATTAGGACCAAGATAGACAGACTAGTTAGAACTACGTCGCAATTTTATTTTCTATGATACATTTTACATACAATTTGTTGTAGTTTCTGTTAAAGAAGAAAATTCTACATCAAATTATACAACAGTCATTTTGGTGCTCGTGATAGTACCAGGACTCCTCGGGCTGTTGAGTTTATTATGGTTCAGATTACATAAGAGGCGTAGAAGGTAAGTAGCAAGGCTGCATTCTGATTAAGTTACACATGACAATGAGTGCTGTTATTGTACTGTTAAATATAGTTGTTTAATATTAGGAGCACATTTGTGGATTTCTTTAAAAATAACTCAAATATTGTTCCAAACAAAATCAAGAAAACATTTTTGCGATGGACGGAAGTAATAAACAGAAATCACACACACACACACACACACACACACACACACACACACACACACATATCCATTAATACCATACGGGATTAAAAGTATATTTTATGTTCTTCTTGCATTTACATACTGCGGATTTATGTAATCAACAAAGTCGCTTCATAGGGCTACATAATATTGGTATTCTTAAATGGTCGAGTTTCAGGGAAAGTTCAAAAGACGAGGAAAGACACCAGATGATCGATGTAGATGTAAGGCAGCAAGTATAACAAATATATCTTACAATACAGTATTAATTAGCGTAGTAGCGTTTATGTTAATTAACATTAAAAGATACTTTTGTAGGGTGGTGATTTGTTTTTGAATGCGTGTGTGCTTGTGTTCTTCATCGAGTATGATTGATTGTAAATGTAGTAATTCAGTGTGCCTTTATTGTAGTAAATTTCTTACAGATTCTTTGTATAATATTAGAAATATATTTAACAACACCAATGCCCGTTGCAGACGAGCAGATTGAAAAGACGAGTAGAAGACTTTAAAGGGTGGGATAGAGAACTACTTAATACATTAATAGGACGCGTAAATTAAGTTTAAAAATGTTTGATTTTCTTTGCCAGGACAACAATGTCACCGAAAAGTTTCAAACACATCTGCTAGAAAGTGTCCGTAAAATGTACCCAAACATGTTTGATGGCTGCTATTTCGTGCCTCCAGTCTACTTCAACAAAGTTCGATACAAAACACAATCTGTGGTCGGGCAAGTCGTCCACATCCCTGACCTGCCTGATTAAAGTGATGTCAGACAGGACCGAGCCATGAAGCACGTCCTGCACTGCTTACATCACATGGCAGAGCATGGACAGGAACAAATGTTTGTTCTGACACAGTTTAATTACAACGACTATTTGAAGAACCCCGGAGAGGAATATATAATACACCACATTCCTGTTCTAGACGATTTAGAAAACAAAAACAAGGACAGTCACATCGGCTGCTTCGATGTTCTGATCATTCATCGACAGTATGGCGTAGTCATTGGGGTGGTCAAGTCTCTCAGTGATAAAGATGACTGTAGTCAGGAAGGTGAACGGAGAACAGATGTCCAGCTGGCCAAAGACATTTCTGAAGGTATCGAGCAGTTGACGAAGGCGGATCGTGTGATAAAACATCTCATGAGAGATCAGCAACAGGTTCCCACAGTCCGACTAACATTGATGCTACCAAACGTTGCGCGTTCCACGTTGCAGCGAACACTTGACAACCATGGTGACGTGGCACAGGTAAGCTGCTTTGTAATACCTACAAGAAGGTGTTACAATTTAATAATAGTAGAAGAATCTGCAACTTTTAAGCTAGAATATATAGTTTTGTTTAATCTTGGCAATACAAAACGTCCTTTTGATTTAAAGTTTTCTATATTATATAGAATAAGGAAACGAGACATTGAAAGCTTAATTGCTATAAATGTTAGAATTGACAAAAGACAAAAATATTTGATCAGGGCACAATTCGAGCAGAGCATTCTTTCTCTATATCTATTATCAGTCGTCTCAAATAAATTTCGATTGTTAGTCATTTAATTTCTGCCTCGTGAACAGTGAAATGACAACATTAATAAGTATTTTGCGTTATATGTATGTTGTTTTTTTAATAAGCATAAGTATTCTCATTATAATTATACAGCTAATTCAAAGTAAAGCGTTTTGTTCTAGAACTTGTGTCACTGTATGAAAACAGTTGACTGGGCGACTCGACTGTGTCTCTGTGCTGACGATTTGTCAAATCCCCTTTCCCCCTGGGACGTCGATTCTACTGTGCTGAGTCATCTGAAAAACTGGTGGGATAATCTAATGAGCTGTCCTGTAGCTGATTCCATGATGAGTGAAGACCTGTATCAAACCATGATATCAAGGTGACATTCTGGTCATTCTAGCTCTCTATTCACGTACTTGGATGTAGTTGCAAAGGGTTATCTGCTCTTAGAAAGACTTACAAGACAAAAAAGGCGATTACAGAAAAATTATGTTATAATGGTGCCTATATCAGAGTAATTTGCATATATATTTCAATGTTGTTAACGACGAAGAGTAGTCTGCTTAAACTAATTTTGTTTAAATAACGTTAGCCTAGTATCTAACAAAATGTGTGTTAAAGACCTCAACAGGCAGACTGAATATGAATACAAATACGTGTATATTATTCACTAAAGTTGCAAATATTTCATACGGTGTGGGCAAATGTAAAATTGCAGGGTGAATCCGTTTATGTAATCATTTCTATCTCGTAATCATCGCACTATATATTTACCTACGATACAGTCAGTAACACCAGAACCTTTGTATCCCTCGTTCTTTATCTTACCCGATGGATGAAGGGATTTTCTTAATGTACGAACCGTATATACATTTTTTTACATCAAAAGGAAGAAACTTTGCAGCGGTCATACCACGCGCTGGATTTACAGTACTGGTATGTTAAACAAATCAGTAAGGTAACTTAATTACCTCATTTACAATGCCTGATTTGCTAATTCGTACAATAATATTGCCAATTGCAGATTCTGTGGTCCTGCCACTGTATCTAGTTTGGAGCTTTTGAGTGAATCCACACTTTACCAGTTGCCGAAGATCCTGGACCAGTGCGTGTCTCTGACCGGAGACTTGTGTGAGCGGCTCACGCTGTACCCGGGTATGAAAAAACTGCTCGATGAGCCACAAAGGCTGCTTGTTGGACCACCCGGAACAGGGAAAACCAGAATGTTGGCACTAGTTGGAAGGAAATGGATATCCGAGGGTCATTTGGTGTACGTCATCAACACATGCGCTCAGGGCGGTGCAGCTACAACGCAGTTAGAAAAACTGCTGAACGAGACACCAGTTGCTCAATTCACGGACGGCAATTTCACACAGAATATGGTCATCCAATTTTTTGGCAGAATTAATGACGATAAAGAAATAAACATCTCTATTGACAAGCTGATAAACGATGCGAAGACAAGGAAAACGCCGATCTTTGCAGTACTCGATGAGTTGGGCCACGATGTGTATGTAGTACAATGATATACCTCTTATTAACATTGTGTATACATTTATAAAAATACATCTGTTAAATTGTATTTGTTAATTTGCATTTTTTGTTACCCAATGATCATGTTAGCAATAGTTATATATGTATATATATGGGCGTGTGTTATTAACATTCCGATAAGGAACGCTCACGACATATGTGACAAAATGTTTGCAATCTTAATCTTAAATTGTAATCCGCTAGCACTGCACATTGAAAGAAACATCTTCATTAACCACCAACAGAAGATATCCTTTATCAGTCACGATTTAATTTTAAAGAATTGATTTCAGTTTTATTATCTAATCATTGTCGCTAATATTGTTGTATATGGGATTCTATAGGATATATATTTATTTTTACAGAGCAAGATCAAGGCAAGGTACAATTTTTGTCGAAAAGCTTCTTCGGCGCCTTCCAAACCTCCATCTGTGGGCAGCTACCTGCCGGTCTGATATTCTACCTACCTGCTTAAGCGGGAAGGTGTTTTCTGAAACACTTTGTTGCCCCCCTTCAGTTGTACGAGAGTCTCAAGTAGATCCTTTTCCTGACATGTCACCGTATACCTACAGCAATCGTCTGACACCTACCGATGGCTTACCTGTGAAGAACTTTTATCATCAAAGCCAAGGCCACAAACCGAAGGAGCCACGTGACTGCGATGTCTGTGGAAGGGCAATTGTCACATTCATCAAAGAAAATCTTCACGTTGCAGGTCTGGATATGCTTTATTTTTTTCTAATCGTTGACTTATGTATCAGACTGTAGAAACATTTTAATGAATGAATGAATTAACAATAGAAAGAGTTGTTACTATTTATAATCAAAGTGTTTACTGCAACATTTACAGATACGAAGGATTGTCTAATTGCAGCTTCGTGCGAGGCTACAGCCAATGAAAATACTGCTAGTGGCCAAGAAACATGGAAACAGCTTCCACCTGTTCAGTGGAAAGACATTTTGTTCCTCTTTGAAATTGACATCACAGAGAACGTGCCATTAATGAAATGTCTTCTAGAATCAGGAATCCCAGTACAGATCATCAACTATGGGAACCAAGTGAATATACTGATGAATGACAAAAACACTGCTCTGGCAGCTAAAGCCGGTTTTCTTTTCGGACTTAAAAGAAAGGTGGTTGTGTACGTGGAAGGTTCTATAAATAGATCTGATAATTCCGCAAAGTGGAACAGACTTCGGGGTATCACTAGCTGTATATCACAACTGGTCGTCGTTCGCATGTCTTAAAATTCAGATTTGTTTCTTTTATTAGAGTGTCATACTGTGTTACACTGTGCAGAATCTCACACTTGTCTGAAGGACTGAGTAACATAAATGTGGCTTATGTGGAAATATTTCTTACTCCCGTATAAATGTTTTAAGGATATATTTGACCAGCTTTTTAAAAAAACTCCTTCTAAATACTTAGTGTCAAACTTGTACTCGAGAACTTTTTAATTTTTTTAATTAGCAAATAAGCTAAATTATGAAAGAAACGTTATTTGTATATTACACAAGACACCAGTGTTTAATTAACTACTAATATTTTAACAACCTACTACCAATCTCCTTTTAACTATAGCAAATGAAGTAAAGGTTGAAAAGGAATTACTGAAACATGAAAGTCTGTATATATATATATATAGAAGGGATATTTGCATTTGACACAGAAGCTTATGCCATTCACAGAGCTAAAAAGTATAGCATGCCTGTGTACAATTAGGTGTGTAATTTGAGTGTGCATAATTATATAATTTGTATTAACTAACATATGAGGAAATATAAATTTGTATGTTTATGTGTCTTCCTGCCTTTTTACCTGTGTCTTTACGTTGCTTTTTGAGTCTTATGTTTGGATTTTGTTGACAATATATTTTGAATTTATTTTTGTAAAGATGTCGACTGGTTTTGTAAATACAGTGGCTTTGGCTGCAATGCCGTGCTGTGTGATCTTACTGGTCCCTATTGGTTCATGTTTAAACGAAATGATATTCGAATGTAGGATCCTTGTCATGCAGTTAAATAAAAAGTAGCAAAAATAATGTCAGTATCTTTGTGACTGGCTAGTACTAATGCGAGTTATTTAACCTATTCAAAGTAAACATTAGCGTGCATATATTTCGAATCCAAGTGAATTTAGGTGAGAATTAGAAAGCACCAACGTTTATTTGAAGTCAAAAAGATTATATTTTAAATATTTTATTTGATCTCATGTGTAATCTTCACCCCGGTATGACCTTTATTACTCATGCAAATCACCAATTGAAACCTCTAATGCTGTCACATCAGTTATCTTGGGTGAGGAAATGGAGAGAAGCAGTTTTGCTATTGCATTGAATGTACTGTTTTTACACATCGCTTTCTCAAAATTAGTTGTTATTTCTAATAAACATTAATAAAGAACGATTTAGTTTTGCTGTCTATGAATATTGAGAGCAAAGGCTCATATTAAGATGTTTAGCTTTCCCATTAAGCACTATTTTTATTTTTTACTATTTTCTTAACATTTTGCTGGTTTCAGAACTGTAGTGCTGATAGTAACCTTGTTTTAGCAAACTGCATAATTTATTTTATTGTTTAGCTGAAGACTGCATTTGTACAAAAATAAAATACATGTACCAGTAAAGACATGAACACTACATTATATCCAGCGTATGAGTGCCAGTGTGTTTGCTGATTCTTGCTTTGACGGAACATATAATACACCTTTTATATATTATTTTGCTCTACATCAAACTGTTTTCAGCTTAGACCCATTTTATAAAAAAATAAAATTAATAAGCTCTATAGGTCTTAATGCATGTAATGCATTAAGCAAATATGTATGTACTTCAGCATCCATTGTTAGTGTTTATTTATATGAATATGTCCACAGGGCAACATAGTAATTTGCCGAGGAGCTGAAATTAATTTATTTCGAAAGATTGACTAATGTTTTTAATTGTTGTGACACCACAGTTCTGTCTGTTACATGGCCTTTACTGTGTATAGCCTGATGCACAATTTAACCCGAAACGCTTCTCCTTTCACTTCAGTTTATATGGAAGATGATGTAAATAGCTTAATCTAGGTAATGAGCAATACACTGCGGCACATCTCCATCTACAGTTAGTCACACTGTCATCTACACTTTGTCACAATTTATCACAATATAGTTCAAGCATTAGGGTAGAATGATATTATATTTATCTCTTATGACACAGGCCTAGTGAACTTCCACATGAATATAAAAAGATATCTATCAGGATACAAATTATTCTCCTGCATGGACACATCAAAAATAAGAGAAATATTCATTCATATTCTGATTCTGTGCTCGCATGCTCGATCAAACATTTTCAAGGTCACAATGTGATCTGTATTTGTAGACTAAAATGCGACTCCCCCAAACGATTAAAAAGTAATCAGCATAACCTGGCTTTATTACCCGATTAATCCAATAGGTATTAGCAACAAATCGCAAAGAGTACAGAGAGGATAGTTTCGATTGTTTACTCATTGAGATGTAGCTCAAACACATGGATGAGTGCTACCTACCAAAATGTGATGAGAGACTATACATCAGTTTGTTATTTATTAAATCCGGTATCTCTAATATCATCAGTAGCGTTACGCTCGCGCGTACACACATACACAAAAGCAATAGTTATTTAAATCATACATGTCACAATGAAGTAGACAGACAATAATTCAAAATGAAACAGAAAGGTACCAGCGGAGTATTTAAAAAGGATACCCTACACAAATTCACACACAAACAAGCAATGTCACGCGCGCGCGCGCGCACACACACACACACACACACACTTAAGTGGGCGCCTGATGACTCGAACCTTTTCTCTGCAGGTCTATGCGAGCGGAAAACCCCGAACTGGACTTAAGCCCAAGTGAATCGAATTTATTTGACTGTCTAGTCATTCGCTAGTTACTATTATTAAGACTTGTTCCTTAGTCGTGACACTGTCAGCGAATCTTTTGTTCTTCTTTGTCTGTATGGGGCAGTGTTTTCATACATAACAATTTTTTTTTATTTTTTTTTTTTTAGACAGGTTACATTTTTGCCAATGTGTAGACTCTAAGACTACTGTTCTGACATGTACAATGTACACAAATCGAATTATCTTACCTTTTCTAATTACTTAATAAACTAATTACATGTGACGTTTAATTAGGATTTTCCCCTTTTTTAATTAAAGAAAATCGAATTCCCGGAATTAGTGCAGACCAGCGATAGGTTAGCAACATTATTTAACAAAAGTCGTCAATTTTTAATCTTTGGAATCAAGAAATGCGCCCTACTAAAATATTAAAGTCATTAAATGCCAGAACTTATTGTTTTTACTGGATTTCATAACCTAAGGAACGAAATATGCTTTAATACTATCTTCATTCCGGCTGTAATAAAAGACCTCGGTACAGTGCTGCATGCAGAGGACTGTCCTGTGACATCAGGTGCATTCATACAAATAATCAAATTTGTGTTAAATCTTAAACTTTGTTTACCTTTTTAAGAAAAAACAATGTAAATTCTGGTCAGTGGTAACCATACATCACTAAATCAAGAAGATTTCGAAAATAGTTTCTTTAATAAAATAGAATCATTAACCCAGAGAAAGTAGAAGTGTAAGAGGTGCATCAGTAGAACGCAAGACTGGTACTAACTCGTACTTGTTTCGCTGTAGTATATCTAAAGTAAAGGGTTTCAGAACGATATTTACTCTTGAGCTGATAAAAAAAATACATTAGTCAAACAGCAAACAAGCTTAGCGGCTGCATGTCCTACTAAATTGTACTTAAACAGAAGATAAAGTATTCAGTCTACAAAGCCCTTTAGATATTTTTGAGTGCTCCATTAAATGGTTGTAAGATGTTATCGCAACAGTTTCTGAAAAGACCAGGGCTCGCATTTTCTCGAAAATGTATAAGGCGTGAAATCCGGGCAAAGATATTTTGGGAGCAAAAGTAGATCAGTTGAGTCTACTTTCTTCCTGTCGCGGTATAAAGAGATTCATATCAGGCCTGTTCTCTCCTATCTCTTTTAAGCAAAGATAATTGAAGCTAGTAGGCATCACAAAATGCCGAAAATACAGAAATCCGTAAGAACATTTGTCCAATGTACTTTCTATGGGACCCATATGTTTTCGATATTCTGTGCTGCTAGGGGTTATTCTGCAACAGTTTTTACCCTGTTGTTCGAACAGCAAAACCAAATCGTTTTAGACACAAGTTTCAAATTAAGCACAATTTAAAAAGACTGTACTTAGAGGGAAGCGGATGGCCGAGTGGTTAGAGCGCTGGCGTCCGAACCGAGAGCGCGCTGGTTCAATTCCCGATAAGCGCAGCATACTTCTCCCAGTCGACCCAGCTGACGGGAATGGGTACCTCACTCGATTAGAAGGTAGGGAAGGTAAGGCAGCGAGGGAGAGAATATTGGTACCACCCTAATGTAAATCCTGGCGAGAAAAATGGGTTCTCTAACGACTCACTCCCTAACGGCCTATGGGATGACCTTTACACTTTACCTTTACTTAGAAATATACTGATTGAGCTCATGACGTTTTGATACAGGCAACTGGAGTGAGGTCTTACTCTTCCGTAGAATTTTCATATTTCTCACACTACCACAATTTTTACAGCCAAATCGAGGGCCATACAGATAGCTCTCAAGACATTACAGCTCAACACGAAAGGCACGACAAAATGACTCTAAATGAAATATGGAAAATGGAAACATCGAGTTCCTCTGGGTCTCATCCCCTCTCCAATATTGGAAGAATGTTAATGAAGAGGATGATGCCTTTCTCCTTGCATCTCACGCCCCCCATACACCCTCTCCCCCACCCGCACAGTGCGAAGTGGCCTTACACTTTTCCTTCCAAACACAACAACAGAATTTTATGACTTAAATTAAAAGGAACGTGATAGTAATGAGTTGATAAGCTCTAAATACGACTAAACATAGTGGTTTGTGTTGTGTAGAGATGATGTAAGGCCCTTTGCTATGCAATGGAATATGAGACATGAAAGTTGTAAGCAGCAATAATGTTCACGATTTTAAGTAATAATAAAATCTGCATTAATGATACCATCGTTAAGCTGCATAACTGATGGCTGTCAGTTTTCAGGGAGGATATGCATGCAGATCTTTCCTTAGGCTTTCCTCTTCTTCCTGGCCACTTAGTCTAGCTGACCGGTCCACCCAGTCTATAAATTACACAATACCGAAAGTAGAATTTGTCTTCCAATTAACTTTTCATGAAGCTTAAGCCGAATCAATGTACGCGTGACTTGTGCAAAGTATAAAATGTATTGATCTGGTCAAACCTGGCCTGAGTTAAGTCTATCGTTAGCAGACTTTCTGTTCAAACCTGTAAGAGCCATCGAATCAAACAAATTTAGATTCTCTCGTATTCCTACTGTTTGGTTGTTCAGCAGTACCGTTCTCATTGAGCTATTAGACAGCGCTTCAATGACTTGGACGAGACCTTCTTTAATGTTGAATTTGTACATCACATGCCAAAGCCCCTCGTATCAGACTCTGTCAAATGCCTTTTTGAAGTCAATGAAGTTGTGGTATAGATTCTGCTGGTGCTGAAAAAGCGACACTTAAAAAGCTGCTCAACTGCACTTCAACGTGGTTTGAATCCATTCTGTTCTGCTGCAAGCATTTCCACTGTGGTGTTGCTGATGCGATTCTGTATGAACTTCAACATGGCTTTGTTAGAGTGGCGGATAAACCTTATGGTTCTCTAGTTCTGGAACTGTTGCTGTTTTTTCGAAAGGGTATGACTTGGTGTATGACTTGGTGCATGGTGTATTCATGCCGTGCGACCTCCCCACTGCACCACAGTTTGTGGCCGTCGTCCGTTGTTGTTTTCCCAAATCCTGTCCGTCTAGCCTCCACCAGTCTCACATTGTCCCACTGGTACCGTTTTAGATCGTGGGTGAGTTGATTGATGTAACCTGCGTACGTTCCATGTGCCAATGGATGTTTCCTCTCTCATTGTTGATCCGGGCCTCGTCCGATCCATTACGTTATCTCTTTTGTAAGGTGTCCTTGGTCCTTGTATTCAGCATCATACACTTTGTAGCGCCCAACTCCTGTCCATGTGAAATGATATCTATAAGGTCATATCGATAAGGCATCTGTATTGAGCAAAGTTAAATAGTGTAGAAACTTGTCACTAGTATTTAGTTTTCTCGTATCCTCTCGTTGTCAAAATGGTGACAACCAGAGAGGCAATCGGCATCCTGCAGTTGGCTTTATTCACCAATCATTACGTTATCTTTCTGTGCTGTTTTTCTTTCGTTTCTGTGTCAACACAAGGTAAATGAGACTTTTGATATAAATTACTTATCTTCCAGTGTCACCATGAGACAGTTGTATAATCGTTAGACAATGTAGTAACCCTGAAATTCCTTTTATCAGTGTACTCGAAGCACATTATTGTTCGATCTGTAATTGTAAAATTTCTTATCGACTACTATATTATAATTTAATCAGTTTCTAACCAAAGTGAACCTTACTTTCATTTTCTCTGAGCCTGGCCATGCAATGTTCTATCTAAATGTATTGCAGTACAGCAAACCTCAAGTTTGTATACTTAGCTATTTGTCGCTGAATACATGTTTAATAATTAATATAAGATCCATTTGTGGCATCGTTTTAGCTGAAAAGATTACGTGCTCCATGCCATCTGTGGAGCCGTTTCAGGACACTGTCCTGACGTGTCACTTCCCCGAGGACCTCAGTGTCACCAAAAAAGATTTCACGATCTACCATTACGTTCAGCAGGGCAGTCCGGGTAAGTAGGTAGCTGGCATTAGCACTTAACTTTAGGATGTAGTAGCAAGAGAAGAAACGGGAGTACTAGCAATCGGAGTAGATGTAGAAGTAAGTAAAATATTGCCTGAAGCTAACGCAGTAATTTAAAGAGGAGTTTTGTCAGAAGTAGGAATAGGAGGAGAAAGAGTCATAGGAGTAAAAGTAGGAGTAGTGGTACCATGGATATAAGTAGTAAGAATATAAAGTTCAAGTCTGCATGGACACGAGAGTATGATTACTCACACGCTGAACTACCAACCCTGTTTCAAAAAAGAGGAAGCACCGACAAACTGTTAACACATTTAATGTTAAAAACTAATTAGTTCAAGGATGGGGAAGGACAAAGATGATATTACCATCAATTATGTCCTACGACGGCAGATTAGAGCCAGATAAAAACACTTTCGAGTTTACTGACACTTGTTTTATCCCTGCACAGGGACACAAGAAACTGTGAGCCTGCGCGAAGGGCATGGAATGATAACACAATCTATTGGAGTGTTAGTCCGTAGAGCTGTGCTGAAGCTCTGAGATTCAGGATAAATTTGACTCACTTGGACAGTCTGACATTTAACATGATGTGATGATGATTAACAAGAGAGCAAACGTTTAACATAAGCTGTAAACACGGAACTAAGAACAGGAAATGAAGTTCATGGACAGGAGGACAGGAAACATGAAATAGGTTTTCCCTACAATATAATAACTTTGGCTCAAGACAAGCGAACAGAAAAACGTTGTACATGTTATCACATACCCCACGCGGGAAACACACTGCGTAAAAATGTGTAAAATGTAGTATCAAGAATACTTTATTATTTGACAATTATTTCCCAACCAATCATGTTAATTATGAACATTGCTGTATATCAACAGCTAGGATCATTGTTCATTCAGTTGCACACAGAAAACACTCGTTGGGTGATTCTTCTACTCTTTGCAAGGGATCAAGCTTCTTGCCTATACACTTTTCTTCATTAAAAAATTTTTACTTGCTCAATGTTGCCCCCTCTACTGATTCTTGTTAATACTGTAGACTGCAAAATCAAGTCCTTTAAAGATATAAAATTCCCACAGATTCCTGAAATCCTTTGCGTGTCGTGCCAGGTGCAATACGTAGTTGGTCATACAGTCACAGACTCACCTATGAATGCCTACAGACATAAATACAAATACCTCTTCCTTCAAAAACACATCGTGGAATCTTCAGGTTGCTAAATGTTACAAGGAGAAGGAGTAGTAGTAGTAAAAGTGAGATAAGTCGTAGGAAAAGAAGTAAAATGATCAAGAAGTAGTTAAGGGAATAGAACTTTATCTCTGGTAATTATGTCAACAGAGGCTGTACTAGATTGTTGGTGGGTTCGAGGCTTGCTGGAATGTTACTCAAAACCCGGGTTCACGTTTGTCAAGACAATCAGCCGATCCCTCAACATTACAGTCCATCGAGTGGTTGACAAACACGTGGGTAAATACGCCTGTCAAGTCACCGGCTACGGATCCACCTCTTTGGAAACTTGTGACTTTCTGTTTACACTTGGTAAGCGAACTGTCTTATGATTAGTTACGGTTTACAATAAAAATTAATAGTTGTTTTGAACAGAGAAACGGTAAACGTATAAATAAATACAAAATTTATTTTAAAAACATTTATTTACGGCTGTTGTGATACTGAAGCTACTTTCTAAACGTAAAATAACGTGTACTGGTTTACTAGTGAACGAGGCATGCTTACTTAGTCAATATCTGATTATTTTACCATAGTAAAAGTAATGTGTTCAAACTACCTGTTTTCAGATGCACACGACAAATGCAGTGTCTCAAAGGAGAACAACGACTCCCAAATGAGCTTGACGTGTTTCTTTAATGAGGACATGGAGAAGTCACAGAGGAATTTTACTGTGTATAAGCACAACGAGCAAGAGAAACTAAGTACTATATAATACATTTATACACTTGTATGTGAATGGGATGCTATTTTTAAAAGAAACTCTCTTTAAGAAAACAGTTTTGAGTGTGAAAAGGTCAGTAGACGATGCACACGACAAACCCTCTTTAAACTTTTAAAATCTTTATCATGGAGTTTTCTTGTTAATTGTATTTTATTTGCTTTCTTGTTGTTTGTCAGTTTCTTAGTTTTAGTAAGAGATAAGCTGAGAAAAGAAAACAATTTCAACGATAGTGCGACATAATTTACAATCTGATATCGTTATGTTTTTTTTACCACAACAGCTGTCATGGACTGTTGGTGGGAAAAAGGTTATCAGAGATGCCGGGTAGAAAAAGGTTATCTATACGATACAAAAGTCTCCACGTACTTCAGCATGGCGATACCTATGACAACAAACGAGAAAACTTACATCTATTCCTGTTGGCATAGCGGACCTCATGGTGATCAAGTGAAACCCTGTTCCTTTGTTATCGACAGGAAAGGTATTGAGCCAAAAAGAAGTAATGCCTCAAATATTAAAAAAGATTTATTTTTACACCTTGTAAACAGTGAGGAAAAATTATTTATAACATTATGGTTCACTAAATGCTGACAAAATAATGCATTGCGAATTAACGGGTCGCTTCTTACCTTATTTCAACATTATTAATGGATGGTTGCAAAATTCTCTTTTGATGTAATTTATGGCTTCTTTTATGACTGAAATTTGTTGATAAAACAATAATTTTAAAGCATTTTGGGACCAAATAATCTTAGCTTTATTTAGAAGGAGCTAAAAAAAGAAACGAAGATATATATATATATATATAATGAGAGAGAGAGAGAAAGATTGAGAGAGTACAGCAGAATTTAGTCTTCTTATTACACATGAGGAAATACCTATATATAGATGCAGTCCGCTCGATTTATATTGGCTCATTAATTTGTTTTAGCGCATGCAGACAAACGTTTAGATACTGTAGCCCTGGGAACAACTTTGGGAGTTGTGGCACTGGCTGCGATTGCAGGAATCGTGTTATTAATGATGAAAAGAAGGTGGGTAGGAGTCATGGCTGCTTCTCCATGGCAAGAAGAGTATGTTATAATAAAAGAAATACCATGATATTTCGAAAAAAAAACCAAACAAAAACAAGAATAGCTTTTCCGGCGTTCGGTCATAACACTTTTTTTTTAACCTGAGGACATGAACAATGTTTGCGTGCCTGCGTGCGTGCGTGCGTGCGTACGTGTGTGTGTGTGTGTGTGTAAAAGGACAATTTTAAGAGAATCACCACATCTTGTAATGTTGCAGAAGGAATATGTCTAATTTGACGATGAAGGAAGAGGAATTGCCGTTGGTTTCTTCCGAAGTGAGTACAGCAGAGACTATCAATTAAACTGGTTTTGAAAATATCTGGTACCACCTAGAAACCCTCTTCTACGCATATCAATGTCATGGGGTCATCTGTGTCCCGTTTGCGTGATATGATTAATAAAGTCGATCTTTGAAGCTCTAAAGGACTTTAAACTCTTTACAAGTTATTTTTATTTATTATCTATTACTTCCGTATTTTAGTAACAGACAAAGAATTGTTATCGTCAGATTTATTTACTCATTTATTTTGAGATCCTGTGTATACAGTAATTCCGTTTCTGGGGTAGTATACTGTACAGATATTTTTCTTAAAACAAAAAAGATAACAGACAATTTCTAATATCTAGTGCTATTATTTATTTTTCAAAAACAGCCCGATACAGTGACACCAAAGTTTCAAGACTTTTTGTTGGACGGAGTCAAAGATATGTATTCAAACATGTTTGATGGTTGTTACTTTGTGCCGCCAGTCTGCTTCAACAAAACTCGATACTCAATATCATCTGTCGCCGATGAAGTCATCTACGTCCCTGTCCCTCCTAGCTTAGAAGACGCCAACCACGACCGCGCCATGCAGCACGTGATACACTGTTTACATCGTATGACGGAACAATATGAAGAACAAATGTTTGTATTGACACAGTTTAAATATGACGACTACCTGAAACGTCCCAATTCTGAGTTTATTGGCCATCGCTTGCCTGTTCCTGGTGGTCTTCACGGTCTTACAAGTGACCAGGATACTGGAAGGTTTGATTTTCTTATCATCCATAGACATCACGGCGTGGTGGTTGGGGTTGTCAAGACTTTTAGCGACAAAGACGATTGTAGTGAAGATGAGAAGCGAAGAACAGATGAACTGCTAATCTCAGAGGTGTCTGAAGGTATGAGGCAGCTACGGAAGGCAGATCGTATAATACAACATCTCATATCAGATAAGAGCCCGATTCCTGTAGTTCGACTGTCCTTGATGCTACCAAACATTACCAGATCTACACTAAGGCGATTAGTTGGCAAAAAAGCGAAGGTGGGTTCCTTGTCATAATTACAAACTTTACATCTAATTCCAATTTTTAGCTATTATAAAAGAATATATAATAACATGTCTCGAATGTTATGAATAATAAAGCGATCAATGGTTATGCAGGACTAAGTCAATGTTTAACTTCTATTTAAAGTATAGGGTAATGAGATTTAATTTGAACACTTTTAAGATTAAAAACTGTTTACAGAGTGTCGTCCCTGATTACATGACCAAACTAAAGTTTGGAACGTTTCATCGTTGCCATAAGTGTTCGGTAGCCCAACAGGACGGTGCCCGCACTCCACACAAACGCAGGGACAAAGTGAGAATAGTGGAAAAGCACGCCCTCACAACTACAATCTTATTCCCGCAGAAGAACATTTTCTTTCTGAATAAATGAGTTGAATAGATGTGGCGTGAAATAATTAGAAATTGCATAATCAGTCGCTACTTTTCGTAAATAAATAATGTTCTTGAATTTTTATAGGGTAAAGGCGACAAAACCATGGAGACCACCATTGAGGTCTGTCTTTGTGCTGACGACCTGTCCGATTCCTTGAGCCCATGGGACGTCGATTCCGGTGTGATGAATCTTTTCAGAAAATGGTGGGACCGGCTGATGACCAGTACTGTAGACAGACCCGCAATGACTGATGGGGTGTATCAAGACATGATTGCCAGGTAAAGAGAAACCCTTGTCACTGGTTGCGAAAACGAAATTCTCTAAAACAAAATTCTGTTTATAAGGTAAGTCATCAGTATGTCCAGCCTTTCACTTCGAAAGATCAAGTCGCACTGTGTGGTGCCTTCACAAACTTTTGCAAACAAAAATATTGCTTCGTGCACAAGACTCTTATAAAAGGATGTAACTACCATTCATTGTAAGAGTAGCTTCCTGTTGATGCACAATGTCAAACGTATCAAACCTACATTTATTGCACTAGAAGCTTTCTGTGAGACTACAACATCACGACTGTCTAGAGCACTTGCAGAAAAACAGAATCAGTCTGAAATCACAGTGCTGATGCTGCCCCTCATCCCTCATTGAGAGACTCCAGAAAGTACAGAACTCGGCTGCACGTCTGGTGCTTAGAGCCACGAAACGGGACCATGCCACTCCTCTCCTTCGTCTTCTACACTGGATACTCATCCGTTCTCGCATCCAGTACAAACTGTCTGGGCTGTGTTTTAATTTCTTTGCAGACTCCTGCCCTGACTATTTCTATGAATGTCTCATCCCTTATGTTCCGGTCAGACAACTTCGCTCTTCGTCTGATGACCGTATCCTCACTGTTTCTGTCACCGATACAACAACATATGGTCACAGGACTTTTGGTTACTGTGCAGTAAAACAATGGAACTCTCTTCCTTTCCATATCCGCCACCTTCCTACAATTGAATCCTTCAAATCTGCACTGAAGAGGCACCTCTTCCTTGAGCATTACTCCTAACACAGTCCACACAATGCTCATCCTTCTTACTCTCTCCCTCTCCACTCTTGTTACTTTTCTACCATCTTTCTCTGCAGAATCACTATATTCTCTGTTCCTGTTACTTGGTGTCTTTTTGTGTTTTCTATCTTTGTTTTCTGTTTGTCGTCAGTATTGTCGTTTATTCTTCCGTCCCTCGTGTTCTATCCATTTTAGTCCATGTCACTTCCTTGTTTAAAGAGCTAAGAGCATGCTCTCTATGAGTGTGAATATGCGCTATACAAATCTTCATTTATTATTATTATTATAAAAATCATAAACATCGCGCAGACGTGGCACTAGAAATGGTCTAGAAAAAGAAGAAAGGTGGTGTAGACATAGAAATCAATCCAGCAACATCGAAGTTAGATAGCATGTTAGATGACGAAACATGATATCTCATCAAATATATTATACATAGTATAATGTACCCAAGTAACCAACTTGTGTAATTCCAATTATTCTAATTTAGTGTCTAATTCTCTTTTCTTAATGACGATGTTATTTATTGTGCAGATTCTGTGGTCCTGCAACTGTATCTGCTCTTGAGATAGATGATACAAAAGTCTATCAGCTGCCTAAGACCCTGAATGAAGCCGTAATGTTGACGGGGGACTTGTTTGAACGACTTACACTGAGCCCGGGTATCCTAGATCTTCTCACAGAACCTAGAGTTTGTTTGGGTGGACCACCGGGTACAGGGAAAAGTAAGACGCTGGCGCTAGTTGGAAAGAAATGGATATCCGAGGGTCATGTTGTGCATCTTATCGACACGTGCTCTGTGGGAAGTGACGCAATAACGCACCTTCACATAATGCTGATCCAGAATTCACCAGCAAGTTCCGTTAAACGCGTGTTTTGTAACATCGAAAACAGCAAGGAAACAATCATCACGATCAATCAGCTGATAAATCAGGAGAAGGGAAGGACTTACTTTGCACTGATTGATGAACCAGATGCCGACGAGTAAGACCATACATTATTGTCTATTATGTGTAAAATATAATTTATTCCTTGTTTAACTGACATAAGCAAATCCTTAGAAGTATAAATGTTTAAATGTATCCTATTATGAACGAATCAGTATAGGAGTCAGTTTTTTTTTCGCGCTTTTCCTTAAACGTATCCAGGATAGATACAAAAAGTTGTAAACTTTATGGTTGAAGGCCTATGGGACTGTTTCAAACTAGCGATGTTTGCCACTAGATTTCGAGATTTGTTATCAAAAGCTCAATTTGTTGTATGTTTTCACGTATGTTATACAGAAAGAAATTGCAACATCTTAAATATTTTCTCCAAAATCTTAATGAGCGCCTTCCAGACCTTCACCTGTGGGTAGGCATCGTCCATTCTGACATCACACCACCTGGCTGGAGAGGAAAGCTCCTTGAGATCCCCATCAGCTGCCCCCCTTCAGTTTTACGAGAGACATGCAAAGAAACACTGGAGGAACTGTATTCCACTAACAACAATATGTTGCCTACTGACGGCCTGCCTGTGAAAAATATCTATCATCGAGGGCAACATCACATGACGGAAGAACCACGTGACTGTTACGCTTGTGGACAAGAGATCGTCAGATTCTTCAAACGAGACCTTCGTGTTGCTAACCTAGGTAGATGTCTGTCTTTCGTCTCTAAGTTCATATTGCAGGCAAATGTTACCACATTTATTAGTTAGTTAACATTCTTAAAAAAGATACTTCTTAAAAGTCTATAGTTTTAACACGCGTTGACTCGAGTATAAAACTGTTTGCAGATACACAAAGTCCCAGAGAGAAGCTGCAACCTGCGGGTCTCCAAACAACAGGTAGACAGTCTCAAAATATTCAGTGGCAAGATCTCTTGTTTTTGTTTGAAAAAAACGTTACAGAAGACACTCCCATGATACAGCTGCTGAAAAACTCAGGTATTCCGGTGCAGGTCATCAACTCTAGAAAGAAGAAAAAAGTACTAAACGATGACAAAAACATTGTGTTGGCAACAAACGCAGGTTTTCCGTGTGGACGAAAAAGAAAGGTGGTTGCTTACGTGGAAGGCGCTATCAACGGATCAACCCCAGTGTCTAAACGGAATCGGCTACTCAGCATCACGAGATGTGCTTCACAGCTGATATTAGTTCGAATGCCTTGAAATGAAGACTGTAGTTTGCAAGAAGACTGAATTTTTGAGAATTTTCCTGAAAGCAGAAATAATCTGTGTATTCATACTCTTCTTGTTATCATTCAGTCAAATTTCTCGAAATCAATTACTTTCATAATTAAAAGTACTCATTACTAATTTTACTTTTATGTTTTATAGAGCAATGCAAAGTTTTAGAAAGATTAGGTGTGACAACTTGTACACGTCAGCACACAGGTTTGCTTATTTTATAAAATATGTTGATGTGAAAAAGAAAGCGTTCTATTAAATATATAAAGAAAGTTCATTTAATCTGGTTGCTAATCCATTTACTAATTAATACATTAAGGTGCGTGAGTGTTACTGCGTGTAAAAAATCGATTTCTTAATATGCAGACTTGTGACTAATACCGAATATTATAGAAATAAAGAACTGGACTAGTGCGTGCCGACTTGTGCTTCTATGGTTATTTTAGTGCATGATGCTCATTCATGTGCATAGTTATTAAAATGCTTGAGAGTAGGCATTATACATAGGTTTGTCTTTACTACGAAGTATCAACAGGTTTCTTTTTAGTCCTTATCTGCATTCCGGTACACAATGTACGATCTTTTTTTCCTTTTAAGGGATCATGCCCGTCAGAATCAAAATCTCATTGTAGAAATAAATACTACTGTAATACACGAAAATAGCTCAGTTATTGCAGTTTTGCAGTGTTTTCATACATGAAAGATGTTCTTATCTCGCTTCGGTTGACGAGTTATGGGAAAAATTAAGGTCTGCGCATGCATCAGAAAACAAACTCGCGTATATACATATAGAAAAAAGGACTTCTGGAACAAAAAAACTGTCCTAAATGGCCTAGCAGCCTAATGTGTTTCGTCAGCGCTCCTTTTAGGATCTGTCAAAACCACCAACTTAGAAAAATTCAAGTATTATGTTTCCCGCAGCTCGCGAAGCCGTTAAATGTTCAAACATGTTTCCCTGCAGCAGGTAACTTGACCGTCAAGAAGATAAAGATAATACCGACAGTGGGTGGATCGGATTCTCTTCAGTGATAAATTTAACAGTGTATCCTACTTGATTTTTTTCTTTGTTTTCTTGAGGTACTATCCTTGTCACACCAATACACCGAGAATACATTATCAAAAAAATAAAGAGGTCAAGTTATCTAACTTCAGAAGGCACGTTTATCGGGATTTACTGGGAGCTGAATGATGTGAAGTCGACCCAGTGGGCAAAACTTTGTTTGAAGGTTGGACCGTCACTATTAGCCAACTACTGGACCGTTTTTCTGTGCTGACTGCCATTTGGATCTGTGTCAACACAACCTCCGGCAACAGTAAAGCGACGCATACCAACATTGCTTGTATAACAACCTCTTTGAAGGCTTTTTGCTGTCCTTTAAGAAAGATTTGAATTCGGGGCTTTGTTAGACGCTGCACGTGCCCAGTTTCCTAGAAAGACCATGACTAAAGAACTGGTCGCTATCTGATACTAGTCAAGAAGTAAATAAATGACACGGCGTGATATGAGATCTTCAATGCCAACGACTCATGGTCATTTTGACATGTGGAAGATACAAACATATTGACAATTTACATGAATGTTATGAACGGTCAGATTTACCTTCCATTTATTGATATTTCCTTTTGAGTTGTGCCCTCCCATGTACATTTCGTGTGCAATATTAATTACATTAAAAAAATTCTTTATTTCACTCTTTCTGGTCTGTTTAGTAGTACATTACCCCAACACGGATAAGTATGTTTTAACACAATGTTTCTTCCCGGATTCTTCTTTGCTTCTTCCTGGTTTGTCCTTTTATTGCTTGTATGCACGGGTTGTTTATCCTTCCGTCCTTTGTATGCTGTCCATGTCTCCTTGTCTTATGCGTCCTTCGTGATTCATAGCTTTATCATCATTATATGAAGACAATGCGGCTATTTTAGTATTAACGTTTACGGAAAGGAGAGGTTTTCTAAAGGCCGAGTCATATTTCAGAAAACTATTGTGGTAATTATCGCGTGACGGATATATTCACAATACCACATCAAAAGTCAAGAGAAACAATAGTTTGCTTGACTCGTAGCCTTCAGACAATACGATGTGTGTATTACATGGCTTGTAACATTCAGGCAGATGATCTAGTCATACATAAATTGTACATTCGTAGTGCTTGTAAATCTGTGTGGTTGTGTGAGTGCGTGCGCGCGTGTACGTGCGTGTGTGTGTGTGTGTGTGCGTGCGCGCGCGCGCGTGCGTTGGTACTAAAATGCTTACAGCACAAGGCTGCATGAAGAAAACTTTAATTGTGTATGAACGTGTGCTCACAAGCTGACGGTGGATCGTGTTTGCATGTTGTTCTGTTAAGAGCGTGTTTGTGTGTTGGTGCGTGAGTGTGTGTGTGTGTGTGTGTGTGCGCTTGAAAGAAAGGGACTAAAATTATATCTATTACATAGAAATAAAATCACATTTTCACGTTTGAAACGCCGAAAACATCTGAGATATCCAATATTACCGTTAATTTTGATCTCATAGTGTTCCATAGTTTGAAAGTCTCACTCAAAGCGGTGGTAGAAGTTTGGTGGAACAGTAGGGAGGGTAGACTCACATTTACTGCGTATCTACACTTTTCGTCTGTTTATGACTCTGCACGTCTTGCGATCCTGAAAGAATAGCTTATAGTGAAACTGCTGTGATACCAGTATGGAATATTGAAACAGTCAGCCAACTCGCTCGTTCTCCACTTTCCCCTTCTATTTTTAGAAACAGTTGTGACCTCCACCATGTAGTGTCACTCGACAAAAGCTGATATCATTTCCGGCTTCGGTGGACTTTAGTAACATAGCTAAATTTGGTTCCTGGTACATTTTGAGTGACTCGTAAAATGTAAAAACATTTCAGTCTGGTCATGAGGCAGATCTAGTGGAGAAGTACAAGGTAGGAGTATGGTGAGTGAATGAGAGTAAGAGAGATGAGAATAGGAGATAGGTTCAGAACATTTATTTCTCTTTAACTTTAAACTTGGCGTCCCGTTATCTTTTATTGGAAGTCAAACCTGTTAAGAAACTATGTGGGGTATTAAAAGTGCACGTGCTTATCTGTTAAACCTACGCTGCGCATGTATACGATTGATTCACACGAGCGATATGTAGGAAGCAAAAACCCAGCTGGAAAAGATGGCGGAAAAAACATTGATCTTAGGTGAAATTGTGTACTCAGACAAATTTGATTGGAAAATGACAAAATATATTACTACATCATATTTTTTTTATAAAACCTTTAGTTTATTATCTCCTTTTCTGTTTGTTGTTAGGAAAATCGAAGTTGAAATGGGTTTTGGTTCTCTGTTTTTGTCATCACTGCAAGGGATCATCTGGCAGTGTTTCTTTGTTATGACCGTGTCAACACAAGGTAAGTGCAAGCTTGTAAAGTTTTCATGACTGCCTCACAGATTCAGTGTGCAACGTACCGCAGACTATCAATAAGCCCTATTTAATGCAAATGCTTTTCCGTATCGTTTTGTTTTCATACCAAAATAATGGCATGAAGCCAACGAGCTCCAATCTCTGTTCTTTCCCAAACTAACCACGAGAAAAAATAATTACAAGTGATGCAGCAGGCAGGCAGGCAGGCAGGCAGGCATAATATGGACTCTCTTAATTGGTCTCAGTTCCATATTCTCTATCTGTACTTCAAAATTCTACAATGTGATCATCTCCTGCAGTAGACACCATCCAGTCTCACATCAACTGTTGTTACTGCTTCCCACCCCAGCATCGAGTGTGTTGAAACGAAGCAATATTTATATTCTGGCCTCTCTGTCCTAGACTTCCACTAACATCGCTTGGCTCAATGTAGCCACTTAGCCTCAAGTGTCTTACGTAAGTGCAATCTGGCAGCTTGTGCACACGACCTTTGTAACTACTTAAGTCTTGTTGTAAACACGCTGATCAATGTTAGTCGACAATTTACGAGTGGGTCGCCCCCATCTACAGTTACCACATGACAAGAAAGAAGTTTATTTGTGGCATTTCTGTTATAATGTTTTACACCTTTATTAATTCTGTTTTGTACTGACAAAAATATTTTTTACTGCATGGAGACACATTTAAACCAAGAGCATTACAGATTTTTTAAAAATAAAATGACCTTATCGTGTTTTAAAGGTGAGCAAGTTTCTCATTCAGATTTAAAATACCTGATCTAGGATGTGTTGATGATGTAGTTACAGAGGACAAGATCACTTGCACAATACCACCAGTGGAGCCGTCTCAGGACACAGTTCTGACCTGTCACTTCCCCGAGGACCTGAGTGCCACCAAGAAAGATTTCACGATTTACCACTATGTTGAACATAGGAATCCAGGTTATAAATCATGTGGAGCTAGCGTGGTTCTTTTGTTGTTTACTTTTCACTCTTTTAAGTTTGTTGGGTAACCCTTCATTTCTTCATTTCCACAAATCTGTGCTTTAATGGATGTTGAAAACTGAGGCGAATGAACCACAAAATCTCTGTAAGTCAAACTAACACTTTGTGAACTTTTACTAACCAAAAGCATGTTTTACAGCGATCATAGAGGGGTCATCAAATGGCCACGGTATGCATGCCATCCCCGATAATGTTCTAAAGGTAATAACTTCAGATAGTGTTGACAGTCTATGTAATACTTAATGTGGTCTTAGACTCACACCTGCCTGATAATCAAGTACTGTCATCTTCGCCTTTCTGCAATAATACTCTATGGAATAAACTGTCTCGGCTTAGTTTTGTTTCCCTTTTTATTTAAAATAATTTTAAGTTTAAATATTTACTCGTATACGAATTCAATATTCCTTAAGAGTTTTAACAAAAAATAGTATTAAAAATTACTTGAATAGCACTTCGTTGATAAAGCAGAGGTGAAGAAAGATGCGATTATGGCCTGGTCTGTAACAATGGATTGATTTCTTTTCTTTGAAGAATCTGTTGTCGACTGCTGGTGGCTGAATGGTGCTATGGACTGTCTCGCAAAACGAGGGTTTACGTACGACAAGGTAGTCAGCCGAACCCTAAATATTACAATAAGTCACCAGACAAATGCGACAGGTAAATACGCTTGTCAAGTTGCCGGCTACGCGTCCAACCTTTTGGAAACATGTGAACTCATCTCTAGACGTGGTAAGATCGTTTTGCTCTCAAACACCATAAGAGTTGGATCGGCTAGGATGTTAATGATGTATTAACACAAGCACCTACAGAACACTAAAAATACAAAAAATTCGTTTTCACACGTTTTAGCTAACTCGACTAGTAAGATATAAGTTTACAATTTTATATATAATATTTCTTTTTGTTCTTGTTTTTCTTTTTGTTCTTCTTGTTGCTCTTCTTCTTCTTCTTCTTCAAGTTGGTACCGGAGGTTTCAGTCGAAGAAGAGACATGATTGTATGAAGCAGATGCGAATTTACACCAGCAGGGCCAGCCTTTGGTCATGAGCCTGCGGAAGAAGGCTCCATTCTTTTCTTCTGCTTGCCTTGGCGTCGACTGTCTTTTTCAGTATCTTTGGAGCATTGTCTTCAGCAAGGTGTCATGACTGAATCACAAAAGCTTTATTAAGTCCATTGCTTTGATTCAATGAGCAAGTCTCGAAGTCTTTGATAGCGGAGGCTTTTTGTTGGCCTTCATTGGTGAGGGTCTTTAGGTGGCGGAAGGCCTTGCGGTTGGCCATGCACTGATCAAACCCACTGCAACTGTCCTCTCTATCCAGGCTTCCCTGGATGCCTTGATACCTTTCCGGATTTCGAGATCGACCTTCCTGCAGGCATTGGCTACCCCAGAATTTTTCAGTTTTTTACACTTCAGGTCCAGTCGGTTGTCGCCAAGTTCAATAACTTCCTTTGTAACCCAGGGCTGCATCTTTGCCTTGGGACACCAGAAAATCTTTCCAGCCGAGGTCTAGAGCGCCTTTTAATGTGGTCCGGGATATTATGTTTACGCAGTTAAGAATATCAGCTATTAAAGAGTTATCTCCAGCTAGCGGGCCAGAGAAAAAAGAGGCCTGCTCTTTCATTATAGTAATGCTATACTTACAGATGACAAGATCAGCTGCACAATACCACCAGTGAAGCCGTTCCATGACACAACGCTGACGTGTTACTTCCCCGAAGACCTAAGTGTCACCAAAAAAGATTTCACGGTGTACCACTACACTGAGCGTGGAAATCCAGGTGATGAAGTGTCGAGCTAGTGCGGTTCTCTCGGGGTTTATTTTATTTATTAATTTATTTTTTTATTTGCTTTATAACTTTTCTCGTCTTTTTCCTATTTTCTGTTGGAAAATGTTTTTAAATAGCAAAAAAGACTTTGTATATCTTCGTATATTTTATTTTCGAGCTGGATGGTCTTCAGATAGGTAACGTATATGCATTCAAAGGTAATGACACATTGTCTAAAGTGTTTTGATGGTAGCAGCACGCATTTTTCAGCACCAATATTTGCGTTATTGTTGTAGTCAGGGTTGATAGTTTAATCATTCTGTTTAATTTTTAGTCCTACACTTAGACTCACAGCTGCCCAGACGTCAATCAACAACATCCTTGTTGTTTCTGCAATATTACTGTCTAGGCTGAATTTAATATATTTTATAGTTAGAAATTCATCAGAATTTAATATTCTTTATACGTTAACAGAAACAATATTGTGAATTACTTTGATTTGAACACTTACAATAAAAAATATTTTTTTCTTTGAAGACTCTGTTGTAGACTGCTGGTGGCTGAGTGGCGCTGTCGACTGTTACACAAAACCAGGATTCGTGTTCACTAAGGTAGTCAGTCGTACCTTGAATGTAACAGTAAGTCACGTGACAAAGGCAGCAGGTAAATACGCCTGCCAAGTCGCCGGCTACGCGTCCAACCTTTTGAAAACCTGTCAGTTCACCTTTAAACATGGTAAGCTTGCTTTTGATCTATTTAATACAACAGTAGAAATAAAAATGCTTTGTTTTGTTACAGTTTTATCTAAAACTCACTAACAACATTAAAAATAAAGTCGTTCTAACTATAAAACGTTCCTTATCAAATTTCATTTCTTACTTTAGCATCGCTTAATGCCACATGCCTTATAAGCTGGCTAAACAGCTACACAGTAAATTATATGGAGTATGTAGACTATGATTTTTTCAGTTTAAGCGCTGCAATAATGTCTTTTTTAAAATATTTTTTATTTCTTTAAGATCTTCACTTATAAAAGTGAATCAACATTACACAAAAAGTATATTATTTTCGCCTAATCTTTCTTCACATTATTATTATTATTATTATTATTATTATTATTTCTATTATCGTCGTGTGTTGTGACCTCTTTATACATCTAGTTATCATCGTCGTGGTCGTCGTCGTCACCCTTATCGTTATTGTAAAACATTTTTTCGTGACTTACCTGCAGGTGGGAATAACACGTGCTATATTTCTAAAAACCAAAGCGATTTCCAAGGTACTTTGACCTGTTTGTTCAATGAAGACATCCAGAAGACACAGAGAAATTTTACTGTGTACCAGCACCATGGCAAAGAGAAACGAAGTAATTACCACATATATACCAAACCTAGCGCAGAGGTGCTGGTGGTGTGTGTTAGTGTGTGTTAGTGTGTGTGTGTGTGTGTGTGTGTGTAGTTTTGACCTTAGAACACATCTACACGTAATGCCAAATTCATATCCAAATCAATTGTTGTAGTAATTGTATTTATCTCCAGAATTTCATAGTCTATCTGTTTTAGGAGTGCTTCATTTCGGATCCTGTTTATTTTTTTATGTTTACTTTCTTCTTAAAATAAACTCGTAGCACTGGCTTCATTTTACCTGCCCCACAAGGATGCACAAAATATTACAGTTCACATGGATATAGAATGAACAAATGCTTGGCCATAAACTGTTCATGCGCTGTTTGTGCATCAGGTGTCCTTCATTGTTGGTGGTCGAATGGAAGTGCGAGTTGTCACGTGACAGAAAATTATCACTTCAACAAGGAGGTCTCCTATTACCTCCAAGTGAAAATACCAAACACGACAAACGAGGGAGCGGGCATCTACTCATGTTGGCACGAAGGGTCTAAAGCCGATCAAGTGCAAACTTGCTTCTTTAATACAGACTATACACGTAAGTAAGGTTCAATACTCAGGTTAAAGTAGTCTCGTATCTTTGGCCAGGCTTAGTGAGGGTGCTACCCATCCCCTGTCAAGTGTTATCTAGTCTCCCCGTATATTCTCTTGAGTCAGGTACCCATTTTAGACAGATGAATTGACTTTGGAAAGTTTCACAGCGACAAAGAAGTGAGGCTCAAATCGCTATACTTTTCTCTTTCTTAGATAAAGAATAAAACTAGGTTTATTTAGGGTTATCTTCTCCATTTAAAATTATCGTTTACGAGAACATTTCTTTTCGATTAAGCACAGACAATGAAAGATAAAAAGAGATCATGTAACATTAATTTCAATTTTTCTGTAAATCTTACATTAGTATAGTTTACCTTTACACCTTTGCTCACAAATTTTTATTCATATTTTTAGCATCTAAGACTATGAATCCTTCGGTCATTGGAATATCTCTCGGAGTGTCGGCAGCTGTGATTTTGCTGATAATAGGATTCGTAGTTGTCATGACATATAGGTGAGTGACAGTAACTAAAGTAAGTCTCTGAGTTAATTCTATCGTTTGGTAGAACGGAGGGCGCTCGGGGTAGGTGGACGTAGCAGTTGTCGCAATTGTGTCCCTTGTCTTGCCGCGTGGACGCTGACCTAAAATATTAGCGGGTTCGTTTTCCCTGATATTTAGCAATAAGGCTCACGCGGTGTAATATATTTAATATTAAAGAAACCTTAATTGCTGACAGTGTTGACAGTGAATTGGTTTTTGTTCTCATCATTTAAAAGGCCAAGAACATCCTGACTACATGCTAATTGATATTAAATAATAGCATTACAAATGTAAGCAATGGACACTGTAGTCAAGATAATTATACTTTATTTTTTATTGTTAAAACTGTCTGGTGCTAATACTTTTAACTGTTCGTTTCAGATTTTGTTTTTCATCTACTAAACAAAATGCTGATACTCTAGATTCGCCATTTCATGAGCAGCTACCGAATACCGAAGCCGTTTTTGTGACCGGCAACGACTTTGAACCAAATTATTTGTATACGGACATATTACAGCTGCTTGACGAGCCCAGAGTGTTCCTTGTTGGACCTCCGAGTGCCTCCAGAACATACATTTTGTGTCATGTGGGAAGGAAATGGATTACAGAAGGTCATGTCGTATATCTAATTAACACGAGGTCTACAGGGGATCCTGCTACAACTCAGTTACAAGATCTGATGAAGCAGACATGTGGAAGTCATTCCCAAGCCAGTCCAACAAAAGCGCATGTCATCACTTTACTGTGTGGCATAGAGGATGATAAGAAAATAAATGATAACATTAACAGACTGGTTAAGTGTTCGAAGAAAAAAATCCTCTGTGCCATTGTTGAGGATTTGGCTCCTGAAACTAAGTACGTAAGAAATGAAAATAAATTGCACTTTTTAAAATTTAGGACACTCAAAGATTGAGGGTTTATGTAGGACATTACATTAGTTTGTTTTTATTTAGCACCCATTTTTGTTACGTAGAATGTACACCAGACGACATTCTAGGCGGTATTTAATCTAGCAATCACAAAATGAAAAGACGTCTAGTTATATTATTATTATTATTATCATCATCATCATCATTATCGTTGTTGTTGTTGTCACCTATAAGGAGTGTAACAGAATTCTTTAAAGACAACTGGTAATGTGTATATGTCACACAGAGAGCAAGAAGAAAATGTCAAAATCTTTTTCACGAAGCTTTATGAGCGCCTCCCAAACCTTCGTCTGTGGGCGGCCAGCAGTCGTTTTGACATTGCACCACCTGGCTGGAGGGGGAAGCCTCTACCTACTTTTCCATGTAGCCTGCCACCTGTCATACGAAAGCCAGAACACACAGAAGGTTCTGGTTCTACAATATATTCTAATGCCAGCAATTTCATCTAATGACGGTCTACCCCCTGAAGAACTTCTGCCATCCTCTTCAAAACACACAAGTAAGGAACCATATGAACACGACGTTTACTTGCTAATAAGTTAAGATAATTTGTCCTTTTCAATAAAACACAATCTGCTTATCATCCACATATTTAAATATATACATGGATAAATGTATATGCATCACAAATTTTGAATGCCGATATTTTCACAATAAAAATACCATCAAAACACACAGTTCGAGTAAAAAGAACCTGTAAACCTTAATGAATAGTTTAGGTGGGAAACAGAATCTTGCAATTTCTCAACTAATATAATCAAATATAATCATTCTGCACTTCTACAAGTATTGTTATCGGCAAAGTACGTTTCACAGTAGTATTAATGAAACCAAGATGTGAAAAGTAGAAACATCTATTTCTGTTTAAACAATCATTTAAAGTTAGCGTAGGTTATAGTAACGTATACACACGCCTTCTTGCATGCTGAGATTGTAAGCATCTTTAAAAAGGATATAAATTCACAGAAGCAACACTGTTTTGTTCTTTACTACAGAAAGTGTGTGCAATGTTTTACAATGACGCCATTTGTTGCCTTTTATGAATTTCAGTGGTGGTCAGGAACTTTTTTCAGCGGGATGAACACTGCATACCACCTGGAGTAATATTATTAGTGTTGGCAACCAGTGTAGATATTATTTTAATAAATGTGTGTGTGTGTGTGTGTGTGTGTGTGTGTGTGTGTGTGTGTGTGTGTGCGTGGAAAGAGCTTTCAATAGACGAGACTTCTTACCCAAGTGGAACAGGCTTTGTGTCGTCGACAGGTGTATGTAACAGCTTGTTTGTGTTTGCTTGACTTCGGCATTAACCTTTTTGTTTAAATCCCTAAAGTGTTGCGACACTTCATAACTTCATTTCTAATTGCATCTGTGTGAGTTAAAAATAGTGGTATATGGCAATAGTAGACAAAAAGAAATTCACAACAAATGTTTGTAGTAAAATAAAACCTGTTCTTTTTGAACAAAAATAATATTTGCAAGGTAGCATGATACATTAAAAGTATGTAAAAAATGTACATCTGTGTTCATGGATCATGAAGGTAAAAATATAAGGTTGCACTAAGGTATTTTCCATGTTTCTTAATTTTGCTAAGCTGTCGTTTTCTATAACTCTGGTACCCGAAGTACATAGTAAAAGGGCACTATTGTACTCTCATGTTTCTCGCATGTCGCCTTCGTTTTTGAAACTAAAAGTACATCCGGAATTATTAATAATTTAAATATGCGTCCCATGTTCCTATGTTAAGGGATGTAACTATATTTAAAGGACAAACAAAGCGGAACATTATTTCTTTAAGATCGGATTAACTTCGTTGTAAAAAAATAATTCCCAAAATATGACTACATAAGTATGCTTAATTCTTTAGCCTTCAAACATCGGCGTTCTCACCTGCAACTAGGAAGGCGGGAAAAAGTACTCTCCTGTACTGAAGAGTTCTCTTACACAATCAAAGTATTTGTAACAGCGAGTGTGCAGGTCTTCAAGTCAAATGAAGAAACATTGCTCAGGTTGTCGTGTTCAAGAAGAGATTTTGTTCGCCCAAAAAATGAAACAGCTGAATTTGGAATACAGCCCTACAGATTGGAACTTTATTTAGATGCTTCAAATAAAGTTTAAAAAAAATAATTAAATGATCAAAACTGAATTCATTCAACAGACTGGTAAGTCAATTTTCTCCAGAACAAAATTTAATGGGCAACAATCACCGTCATTGTACGTTGTATTACTACTGATTGTCTGTTACTAAGTTTCATAGTTTTGATACTGAAGTAAACACCGTTCTACCTTCCCGGTTTTACAAAATGTTAACCTACTATCAACGCATTAGCAATATGTAAATAGTGGAAGCTTTTTCTACCAACAATTTATTGCAGTTTTTTGAAGCTTTATGTATTAAAATAATGCCGAAGTCCATCATCATTGAAGCATAAAACAAGGTGAAAAAGAAGGACATGACAAAAGTACGGTTTGTAAATCAGGGGTAAAAGGTGTACTTGTGAACAGTGCAACAAGATTCGGAAGGTCGTGTGATCAGATCTCGTGTAAAGACACATTTCTGTCACACATAAGTTTCGTTACAAAGCAAACCGCTTGACAATTATTTACCTAGATTTCTTTTCTTTTTGTTGCTTTGTGTTGACATTTTGTGCAACATTACTACAGTTTATTTTTGTCATTATTTTCAAGGATATACAAGAAGATAAACGTGCGTTAAAACAAGAAAAAAAGTTTAATTTAAAACATAATCCTATCTTTTGGTGCCGGTTCGTGTATGTATGAGCATTGTTACAGTATTCCAGACCGTGTACACTGGCCCCGGGGAACCGGACACGTGGGTGAGAGTTTAACTCCTGCTACCCACGTCAACCTAAACTTAAGGGGAACCATATATACGATAATCACACGTTGATCACTCAGTTTCACTTTATGGCTCACGAGCTCCCACCCCTGTTGTCCGCCGAATTTAATGTATAAAAATAAAGATTTATTTAAAAGAAAAAAATATCCATACATGCAATAAAAAAGACCCGTCAAAACGAGGCTGGACGGGTTCAACCACTTAGCGACTATCAAAACACTTAAAGGTCGTGTTATCAGAAAGGTAGTCGTCAGAAAAAAATTTAGGTCAAAGGTAAATAATGTTTGATTGGGTCCGTTTGTCAGAAGTGTGGTGACTCGCGGTCATATAACAGGAGCGCAAAGGTATGGCAGGTATCTCCTGACTAAAAGGCTCATGTAGGTAAAACTAGAATTAACCATCGATACTATAGTATATAAGTGTGATATCCATGTTACTGTATGTGTATGGGCATACCTAAATATGTGTTTGTGTGTTTGCCTGATTATGTGTGCGTTGGGACGCTAACTGTCATACAGTATATGCAGGCTTGTCTGTACATGTAAGATACCTGCAATCTATGTTTATCATTTTATGTGACACACCCGTGTTTGCCTTGCAGTCATCACTGTTTTCCCTTTTCAAACGAACAGGCCAAGGCTAAAGCTAAATACTAAAATCGGAATTTACCTTTTGAGTAGAATATTACGCCGCAGTGTCAGCCATCATCACATGCAATAATGAAAATTGTGGCAAATAGGTGACAGCAAAAACTAGCTTGGATCCAAACAGCAAGAAATTACCTACATAGCAGTCTGCACACCACTTGTGATATACACTTATAAAACAATTGTTATTCACAGGTAACACTTATAGCGGCCACGTTTAATAATCCATGAACCATAGTGAAGTGATTGTATGTACGTTTCTCGACCTAAGTTTCATCTTTTATATTGTTTACAACATTTGTATAAATAATATTAACGATAAAGCTTTATATTATTGGCTCCGATGTAGCCGTGTTTTGACAGCTATGTGACAGGTCGCTGTCAGGAACAATATTACATCTGATCATTAATATCATTCGTTATATAGTCCCGCAAGACTATCGTTTAGGTAAGTTTTGTTTATCATCTACATTAAACCAATATTTACTAGCCACTCTGTCCTAAAGCAAACAGTTGAGGACAATGAACATCTTCACTTCTCTCTATCTGCGATTAATCGAAAACATTATGTTTTGCTGCTATAAAATGATGACAAGGATGGATGCATTATAAATAACATAGTGCAGCATAAGTATTCAATGATGTGAAGCACTGATGATACTTTTATCGTCTTACCGATAAATCTTTCATCTATGCGAGTTGGATGTGTTGACTCTTGCTTTGAGCCGTTTCTGTGGTGCTACTCAAGATTCAATGCCCCTTTATATTTTATATTCGTGCACATTATTTTAATTTATATCCTTATTCTGATTTGCCGATCTGCTCTGGATAGAAGTATGTGCATGAGAAGGAGAACAGCTAGTATACAGCTGTCATTAGCAAAGGATTGATCAGATATAGAGATGGAATTAGCATAGTAAGTGCCTTGGTGTACATGATAAAGAGGATAGGACCAAGTTCAGAACCTCGGAGGACTCCTGAGACTAGTGGAGACACGCAGCCATTCACTATAACTGACTGTTCTGTCTGAGAGATATGACTGAAACCACTCGAGTGGGGAGCCTGACATGCCATAGAGATTACTGCTTCTTCCTTAATTGACAATGACTGGCTGAACTATTACGATCACTGAGCAAATGAGGTGCAGAAAATTACTATAATGTTGCGCTCATGTGTGATTATTACTCGTTTACTCTTTTTATAAACGTCTGTTACTATCCACATAGAATGATGATGATGATGATGATGATGATGATGATGATGATGATGATGATGATGATGATGATGATGATGATGATGATGATGATGATTTCATTAAACAATTATTAGGTGCATGTATTATGATATTTCTCAATTTTTCCGTTGTAATATTTCACACGTATAGAAAAATACAAACCCCTAGTTTTTTTGCTTTTGCTTGACTTTAATATGGAAAGGTTAGTTTCTGTATACATTTCGAAAAGATTGTGTCTCTCTTTTTACTGAAGCGGAAGATAGTTGCAAGTTAACAAGAACTGACCTTCTTTAAATGGGTTCGTTTACCCAAACAATCTTCCTGTTGCTGTGTTGCGTGTGTTTTGCACGAGTTTCAGCACAAGGTTAGTAATTCTCCACAACATCTACAAGAAGTTATAATGAATGTGCAGTCCCATAAAATAATACTTGAATTGGAGTTTATTAAAAATGAACTCTTATACAATTAAAACAGATTCACGTGTAGCGGAATTTTAAGATTTTGTATCGAGTTTGTAAATAATAGCGTCTTTTTCATTAGTTGTGTTGTTTACCTCTTTGTGGCTTTATTTTTATTTTTAATGAGAAAAATACCCTTGATGAAAAATAAAAACGATTATGCAAATTTATCATCTTTTCACGCAATCATGTCGTAGTGCCTTTTTGCATGAAATCAACTGTGGGTTTTGTTTCAGAAATGATCAGATGCAATGTCCCGCCTGTGAATTCTCTTCAAGACACTGTCTTAACTTGCCACTTTCCTGAAGACCTTAGTGTCAGCAAGAAGGACTTCACAGTCTACCACTACGTTCAACTTGGAAGTCCAGGTAAGGAAACTTTAAGAATAACCTCTACTGGTGTTTGTTCTTGCATCGGTGTTAGCTGTTCTTCACATTACTATTTTGTTTCTTGTGCCGCTTGCCTAATGCTTGCGATACAAGAATTTGCCACTGGTTGCCATAGAACACGGGCTTTTTTTCGTGAAAAAATCTCTCTTTGGTGTCAACATTTTTCAGTGTCTTAAAGCATCATGCTGTTTTGATTTTACAATTACTTTCTTGATCATGCATTTAGTTTGATAGCTAACTCCGCTAGTTTTTAAATGAAGCAATTCCAAATTGACAAAACGACTTTGTTTTTAAAAAAAATCACGCTTATATCAATTAACCAAGGAAATAATGCAACTGTAAATAATACACAAGACAAAATAACAAACGTAAATGCTATCGTATGACGGCAAACTCATTTTCCATCATGCTACATTTACAGTCTTCAATATGCTTTAACATGCCATTCGTCATGTTCATTTAAAGAAATTGCAGCCTCAACTTGCAATCTGCTAACAGACAATTATTGCTTTGACAGTAAATACGGTCGTCCATGACTGGAATGGGCTTCACATATACTTATACACCTACATAATACATATATGCTCTCCACAGAAGCTGTTGTAGACTGCTGGTGGGTTCGAGGTTCTCTGGACTGCTACACAAAACAGGGATTCGATACCAAGAAGACAGTCAGCACAACCCTGAATGTTACAATGAGTCAGGTGACCTCAACACATACAGGCACCTACGCTTGTCAAGTCGCTGGTTATGGTGCCAACGTCCTAGAAACCTGTCAGCTCGACTTAAAACTCGGTAAGTCAGTCTGTTTGTTCTTTTAAAACATTAAAATCTTGTTCAAGTAGCAATAGTTTCATGCTGGAATATGATAATCTATCTGTTATGTATATATAGCTTTAAGTATATTCTTCAGTCCTTACTGCGACAGTACAAATGAAAAATGGTCTCTTTTGCTCATTATTTCTAGACTAGGGTGAAAATAAATGTATTAAATGACTGCTTGCAGATGAAGACAATACGTGCAATGTCTCAGACGTGCTTAATGATTCCCAAATGACTCTGACCTGTTTCTTTAACGAAGATGTTCAGAAGACACAGACAAATTTTTCTGTCTACCGCTACAATGACCAAGAAAAACTAAGTAAGGAAAGCAAGCACACTCATACATTCTCACAACTTACACCCACCCACACTCACACACACACACACACATAACTCTCACACACACACTCTTACACAAAAAATATACATACACAGACCTACAAACACATATACTTATATACACATATGGACCTTTTATCAGTGTGGAGCACATCAAACGATAACTATTAAAAATTGCGCAACTTTTTTTTTAGTGGGAACGAATATTATTTTGAAGAAGATTTTCTTTGCCTATTAATTAGGATTTAAAGACATTAGTAGTAACATAAATTCGATAAATATATTTTGAAGATTTATAACTGTAGTTACAAAAACGAATCATGTTTTTGTATGTAAGAGATATTACAATGCTGGTGGATAGACGGCAAGCCAAAGTGTCAGGTTGATGATGATTACCTCTACGATAATGAGGTGTCCACTTATCTCACCATCAAGATTCAAAAGACGACAAGGGTGAAAAGGTCCACCTACTCCTGCTGGCACGCAGGATCCCCACTAGATCCACAGAAGACATGTTCACTTGAGATTTTCGAGAAAGGTTTGGGGCACAACATTTATCTCGTGTTAGGTGATGGCACCTCTTTCTTGGTCGTAGCAATCGTCTGTAACTTTTTTGCATTCCTTTGTGTCTGTATAATGTCTATCCCTCCTAAGAAGAAAAACAATGGCAACATTTTTGCAATTGGTCATTTTAAGTGGCTTCTGAGTAATTAGAGTTAATTTAAAAACAGAAATACAACAAGCATGAAGAAAATAATATAACAAGTTTAATCACAATATCCCAGAAACAGCTGCTTTTACTATTACTCTATTAAATTGTAAAAAAAATTCTTGTTTGTTTATTACCTGTTTTGTTGCTAACTTTTGCAAAATATTTTTTAAAGACTCGGTAAAAGATAATTCAAATGATTTGGCTATCGGGCTGTCACTGGCCTTGATTACGGTGATATCAGCAACAATTCTCGTCGTAATTCTACTGAGACACAACAGGTAAGACTCGGGTATTGCAAAGTAACTTATTGCAAAGAGCATTATAAGCAGCAATGTAAAAAAGCATATCTCTTGGCTATCTCCCTTTAACTGTAGCAAAATAACTTTACTACATTACACATTGAAATTTTAGTGAACACTTGGCGTCTTTCCTTAACGGTTCAATTTTGTTTCTATGACTTTAATAATCCCTTCTGTGGAATGATCTGAACAGTGAAAATATTGCTATAATCTTGTTTCTATTGTCTGTTATCTAAATAATTGCCTCTGGATGGTAGTCAGTATTCTCTGATTGTATCTCTCCACTCATACCTACACCTTTTTTCAACAGCTGCAATCTTTGGCGGCGAGATGTGCGAACATCTGGCGAAGGCGAAGACCACCCTATGATAGTTAAAGTTAGTGTTTTACTAAATTTCTAACATCCACTTCCACAAAATTTACATTACAAGACTTCAATGTGCTTTAAATTGTAAGTAGCACAATCTGTGCACGACACTACAAAAGTGATGACACTTTATTATCGCTCCGCCCTGTTTCTGAAAGAATATTTTACCAGTTATTTCTTTTTTCGCGGTAACTTCTAATAGTCACTGTGTCTACTCAATCCTGAAAGCAATGAAGCTATTACAAATTCTTCTGCGTTTACTTAAAAGATCCCAAACGAACATCTTGTGCTCCAGAGAAATCCAAATGGGTTCTATTTTCAGGAAAGCAAGGAAGACGAAATGACAAGGATGTTTCAAGAATATTTAGTGAAAAGCATCGAAGAAATGTACCAGGATACACTTGATTCCTTCTATTTCGTGCCTCCAATTTACTTCAACAAAGTTCTATTTAAAACACAGACTATAGCTGGTCAAGTCATCTACGTCCCACAGCCTCCTGACCCCAGTGACCTCAGACACGACCGAGCCATGCAGCACGTCCTGCACTGCTTACATCACATGGCGGAGCGCTATAAGGAACAAATGTTTGTCTTGTCACAGTTTAAGTACGAGGATTATTTAAACAACCCCGACCATAACTTTGCAAGCCACCGCTTACCTGTTCCAGTTGGGCAAAAAGGCGTGAAAAACGTCGGCTGCTTTGACATCCTGATTATTCATCGACATTTCGGGGTGTTGGTCGGGGTCGTCAAGTCTCTCAGTGATAAGGATGACTGGAGGGAAGGTAGTGAGCGGAAAATAGATGACGAGTTAGTCAGTGAGGTTTTTGAAGCTGTCACTCAACTGAAATACGCAGAAAGTATGATGCAGCACCTTATGTCAGATCAGAAACAAAAACCTGCAGTTCGAATGACATTAATTCTTCCCAACGTTACCTTGTCCTCACTACAGCGAGCTCTCATCGGTCACAGTCAGGTTGTTCAGGTAGGTTACGCACTCATGACATCAACACTTTTGATAACTTTTAAATATAGTTTCTATTTGTGCATGTAAATATTCATTTATTATGATAATCCTTGCATTTATATGTTTCAGGGTCTGTTTAGCGTCATGTTATACAGCATTGTGTTGTGTTCACACACTTTCATTTATAATTCACTACAATGCATTATCTCACTAAGGTCTATAGAGTTTCAACCTGACCTATTAAAACCACAAACAAATAAATTATTGCACGAATTAAACTAAGAGCATTAATATAGAGTACATTAGGCTTTCGAAAAATTACCTCTAAAGTTATTGCTACTACTCTTGGTAACAGTAAAATTCATTGACGGGCTCTCAGACTGACATAAAAGTCCCTGTTGTTGGTGACTGAATTTAGCAGAAAGTATCAGGCACGTTTTTTAAAGCGACAAGGACTGGAATAAAATGGCAGGGTAGGTCGTAAGGTGACGCTGCAGTGACAGTGACTGTAAAGGAAAGGTCTGCTTATCGTATAGCAGAATTTAGAACTATAAATTATTTGATTTACCAAGAAACAAATATTTTCTCTGGTTATCCACTTATGAAAAAGAAGCATTTTAGTCTGATATACCTCCTTTGTCAAGTTTTTACAAATTGTCTGTTTCCTAGAGCTTGGGCGAGTGTCTTAACGTGAAGGCCAATGACGACCCCACTCATCTGTGTCTTTGTGCTAATCATCTGTCCCACCCTTGCGCTCCATGGGACGTCGATACCTGTGCGATGAGTCATCTAAGAAGCTGGTGGGACAAGTTTGTGAATCAATCTGATGCTGGCCAAGAGATGACTGATGAGTTGTATCGAAACATTATAGCAAGGTAAAGAGTATGTCACGTACGGTCATTAGCATAAGTGAGCAATTAGATACTTTTACCAACATATATATATATAAATAATTTATCAGATGTGTCGTCTATAACTTAGTGTGTAACACTACACTGAATTACATATTATCGCCGACAATCTTCTTGATTGTCATAGACTGGATTAGCGTAAGACAACCCACGACAACCGGTATCAGATAGACCTTCACCAAACAGCTAGGCACTCAGTGACATATCGCTTTACTGATCATCATCATCATCATCATCATCATCATCATCATCATCATCATCATCATCATCATCATCATCATCATCCATAGGGCCGCAACAACACCTCGCCAGCGGACTCGGTTTTGGGCAGCCCCCACCTCCCACCCCGTCAGTTGGGTCCACGTGGTTCCGGCATCCTTTGCCTCGCTCTGTACTGATCTTCTCCGTCTGTTTTGGCCTCCCAACTCACCTCTTCCCCTGAGGGTTCCAGTCAAGTGCCTGCCTGGCAATGGTGTCAGCTGGTTTGTGCAGGGTGTGTCCTATCCAGCCCCACTTGCGCTTTTTGACTGGTAGCATTTTGATACTCCAGTTTATGAAAATGTTAATGATGTTAGCTACTGTTGTTCACTACCCCCTTGAAATGGGCTCAGGCCTACTCACTAAATGTTTGAGTTTGAGTTTTCTCTCTCTCTTTCACATAATCTCTCTCTCTACCACACACACACACACACACACACACACACACCATATTAATATAAGTAAATGAATATGCATGTCAGAGAAATAGTAAAGCTGCAAGTGATTTGTTTAAGTAAACCTGGTCTCGACTATTGTATTCCATCATCGTTAAATATTTTCTCGTTTTTGCTTGAAAATATTTTAAATTGCAGGTTTTGTGGACCTGCCACTGTATCTGGTGTTAAGATAGCGGATGAATCAACTTGCCAGCTTCCAAGGACACTGCAGCAAACTGTGTCAATGACCGGTCAATTGTTTGAAAAGTTCACACTTTTCCCTGGTATGACAGAGATGCTTGAAGAGCCTCGAATGATTTTGAGTGGACCGCCAGGTACAGGAAAAAGTAAAACATTGGCGCTAGTTGGAAGAAAATGGATATCAGAGGGTCATGTCGTGTGTCTTATCAACACTTGGGAGGAAGGCAGTGTCGCTAATACGAAGCTACTCAACTTGCTGCAGCAAACACCTACAGTACAGTCATCTGTCAATCCAACGCTAGGACCTTTCATCTCTGTTTTCTGCAACATTAAAGACAATAAGAACATAGATAAATCGGTTTTCTTTCTAAAAACACATGCGAAGGGAAAGCCCTTGTTTGCACTCGTTGACGAGCCGACTTTTGGAAAGTAAGAATTGTGAAATATAACCTTGTAGATTCATACAGCATGATATAAAATTATAAAGATACATACAGATTTCGTATGAAATTGTGGCTGTCGAAAGTTATCTTACTGTGGGCAGAGCCGGCGCTAGGGGGGTGCGGGGCCTTGGGCAAATAGATTTGCGGGGTCTTTGGATGCAAATCCGGGAAATCGCCGTTTCTCAATGCCAAATCCAAATCGTCGCAATGTTTGCTCAGTTCATTCATTGTGATTGTGCTTAGTTGTGAAACATTGTAAAGGAAGTCAAATATTCCGGCATACTGCTCTAGTTGCTCAAAACGTTTTTTCAGAAATCCCAATGCTTGATCGACGATCCACAAGAAATACCCAATCCTGAAAGATTCTTCAGGTCTCTTGTGGTTCATCCATGACTTATATTCAAATGGCCTCTTCCTTCGCCTAAGGCGGCGCTCTTTAAATACAGATTCAATGTTCATTGTTGATGCTATTTCTTTTGCGGTGATTATTGCTGACATAAATCCTAAGAATATTTTGCAGAACGAAATCAGGACAAGTTGCACTTTTTCTCCAAAAACTTAACGAGAGCCTGCCGGACCTCCACATGTGGGTAGCCAGCTGCCGTGAAGACATTGCCGTACCACAAGGTTGGCGAGGAAAACCCCTCAACGTGCCCTTCAGTTGCCCACCGTCAGTCATACGAGAAGTGTGGAACAATGAAGATATAGCCCCCTACTCTAGCAACACCAGTCTCTTGCCAACTGACGGCCTGCCTGTGAAGAACATACATCATAGGGTCCCGGAACACAAGGCAAAGGAGCCACGTGACTGTGAAGCTTGTGGAAAGGAAATCGCCAGATTCTTGACCCAAACACTTCATGTGACCGGGCCTGGTATGTTTAATATTTCGTAACCACCGATGTATACATACATACATACATACATACATACATACATACATACATACATACATACATACATACATACATACATACATACATACATACACACGTGTTTACAAGAATCTGTCACTGCAAAGGAAAGAGCGTTCGTTCCTTTTAATATTCCCATATTTCGTGCTTGTCATGGTATGCTTACTTTTTCTTAATTAACCAGGCAAAGAGTGTACATATTTATATTTGTCAAAGTCTTACAGTTATCAAGTTAAGTGCAGTCAAGTAATCGACTCTTTTTTCTGTGTCTATGCAACTGTCTGCAGATACCTCAAACAAAGACGAAGATCCTGTAATGGACAGGCAGTTCGCAACTCTTCAATGGAAAGACATATTAATTTTGTTTGAAAAAGACGTGAAGAAAAATGTATCCATGTTGAAACCTCTTAAGGAATCAGGATTTCAAGTGCAAGTCATTGACTCTAACAACATAAAGAACTTTCTAAAGATCAATTACAACAGCGTTTTAGCAGCAAATGTAGATTTTTCGTGCGGACTTACAAGAAAGGTGGTTGTGTATGTGGAAGGAGATATAAACAACTCACATTCTTCTGCCAAGTGGAACAGGCTGTTTGGCGTCACTAAATGTACATCACAGCTGGTTTGCGTGCGAATGACATAAGTTTTGGGTTTGTTTGCCAAGAAGCACATAATTACATGCATTAAAATGCATACCCTATAGTACATAATATCGCATGCATCGCAATCAGTTTTTGTTGTTGTTGTTTTTATCCATTTTAGTTTACTTTGCTTGCAGACCACGCTTGTGATATTTAATTCAAACAGTACGAATAAACCGAGGGGGGGGGTTATCATTGTAGTTAATTTACAGAATGTGCACACAAATTTCTTAATTGTAACTGAAATTTCATTAGTTATTAATTGTGTAATTTTCTTGTAAAGTTATTGTAATTTTGTCCCTTGTTGATGGTCTTCGAGTCTTTGATTTTCAAACCTCATACCACGAATGTTGTCTACAGCTTTCTTCCGCTCCTGCAAAGAAGAATTATTTGCTGCCTTTTTCTCTGGCTGTATCTTCATTTTACTTCCAATACTTTGATATAACGTGGGTATAAAACCTGACGGTTTGCTCAAACACGCAATTATGTTAGTGTCTTTTGTCGTCCGAGAGCGAATAATTTAACACTTCAAAATATAAAATGAAGGTTAAAGTGTTTGCTCCGTCTGTGTCGCCCTAGGTGCTGGCGAAGGGCGCTGACTCTCCCACGACCTTTGTCCTCTATAATTAGAAGTACAACAATAACCGGCAGAAGAATGAGAAGTTGATTGCCGTCGGTCTGTTTGAATTTTGGATGGCAAAGATGACGGTGGGGCACTTTCTAAATTGTCACTCTAGAAAACTGTTCTACAGTGAGAGGGGAGCAATTAAAGCAGTTTTTCCAAAAATACAGCCAAACGACTTTGCCTTCCTGGGAGTTCTGGTCATCCTCATAGTGCTGACTCGTAGAAGGTAAGAAACAATCCAAAGATTTTTTACTGATAAGTGTTGACTGCCGAGAATTATTTCTCTTTAACGTCCCAAAACTATATCGTAGTCACTTTTGTTTGAAAAACATATAAAACTGTCAGATATGTACAATATTATTGTATATATATATATATCTTGTGATTTGAATAGCAAGAAGAGCAGAACAGTGCTACTCAATTGACTTTTAAACAGGATCATCTTTAGGCAGTGTAAATGCATGAGGAAAAATATTGCTGAAAGTGGAGAAGATCTACCAATTATTGTCCAAAAAGGTAAGAACTTTATTGTAAAGTAATGAGCTGTCGTGAATTATAGCAAGCAATTACAATTTTATGAAAAGACTTTTTTTTAGAACGTATTACTTATTTTTTACACTGTTCTTTGTCCCATTCGTTTGCTAGATAATTAATACGATTTAAAAGCTGATAAATAACTTGATACAAATAGCTTTATCTTCTTGTAATTATAAGGACGAACAAGTGACGAAGGATTTTCAAGAATTTCTGGTAAAGAATGTCAGAGAAATGTTTCCGGACATACTTGATGCCTGCTACTTTGTGCCTCCAGTCTACTTCAACAAAACTTGATACAAAACACAGCCTGTGGCCGGTCAAGTGGTTTACATTCCTGAGCCTCCTGACCCGAGTGATGTACAGTACGACCAAGCCATGCAGCACGTTTTGCGCTGCTTACACCGCATCGAGGAAACTAAAAAGGAACAAATGTTTGTTCTGACACATTTTAACTACGACGACTACTTGAACAACACTGACCATAATTTTATAAAACATCGCCTGCCTGTTCCTGCTGGTCTGAAAACAAGAAAAAGAGACGAAAATATCGGATGTTTTGATGTCCTTATCATCCATCGGCAGCACGGGTTGTTGGTTGGAGTGGTAAAAACTGTAAGTGATCATGATGACGAGAGGCAGTTGGTCACAGAGGTGTCTGAAGCTATTTTACAACTGACAAAGGCAGTTCGTTTAATACAGTTTCTCATGTCAGACCATAAGGAGCCTCCTATTAAAGTTCGAATGACTTTGATCGTATCCAGTGCCAAACATTCTTCACTGAGCCTTGCACTCGAAAATCACGCTGATGTGGCTCAGGTAAGTTACTTTGCACAGGTATTTTTCTATACTGGGTCTTTGTGGAACGATGTGACTGCTTTCAAAGTAAATGCAGTTTAAGATTCTCTTGTTTAGGCTTGTTGGTGCTAATTTTGCAGCTCCTTAGCATTATGTTACAGGTGATAAAATTTTAAACCAAACCGTCAGTGGCACGCCGAACTGCCCTCCTAGATTTCTTGTAGTGATAAAAGGTATTCCTTTGGCTCTTTGTAAACTCTTAAGATTATTTTTTTCTGTCACTGACAATACCTAAGCCACAAATTATGGAACTGTTCCTGTTTCTATTTCAATCGCCGAATGCCTCGAACGAGTCTTTTTTTGTTACCTGTTTTATTATGTTGTACGTGTTTGTCTTTTGAAGTTGCCCTTGATTCCGCTTAGTAAAGCATACACCAGGCTTGTTTCTTCTTTTCAAATGTACCACATTTTTTGTGATCTTTCTTCGTTCTCGGTTCCTTGAAGCTTGAGCATCTATTCTTTGCTAGCCCTTTACTGTCCCATTGAAAAAAGGAAAGTTGTTATCTAACAGCTGTAGGCTGCGCTCGAAAAACATTGATTAGAAGAGACAAAAATTAGAAAGTATTTTAAAAGGATGTGTCGTTTAAAACCATGAATTTTCAGAGCATCGTAACATAGTTTTGATCGGTGATTACATGATGATGATGATGATGATGATGATGATGATGATGATGATGATGATGATGATGATGATGATGATGATGATGATGATGTTTTAGAAGTTGAGCAAGTGCTTTGAAGCCAAGGAAGTTCCCATTCAACTATGCCTATGTGCCGACCAGTTGACTGACCCTCATCTGACGACCTGGTGGAGCAGCTTGAATAATGCTTCTGCAGATGATTATGTTATAAACGATGACCAGTTTGAGTGCTTGATAGCGAGGTCAGTTTGTCGCAAGTATTGTTTAGTGCTATATATATATATATATGAATGAGCTATCTCTGTGGGGAAAGCTTAGTCTGGTGGTTAGTAGGCATGTCCACCATCATCTCTTCTGCGCTGAAAGATGGTACTTGATTTATCAGAGGAGGCAAAAACTAGACACAATGGACCACTTTGGCTATTTCTTCAGCATCTAGGTTATTGGTCATTAAATTTCACTTTTCTTGAGGAAAGCAAATAAGCTTTTTACATTTTTTTAGATCGAACTTAATTTTTTTTTAACAGTTGTAACAAGTTTTTTACGGTGCTGTTTGCACGTTACGTTTGCAAAGTCAAATAAATAATAAGGAAAACGAAGGGAAAGACATAAAACCAGTAATCATTTACTGACCGTTAGTTATTTAATATACTATGATAAAATGTTTCATTGCTTAAGGAATAATAATATGTTTAATAACAGATTTTGTGGGCCTGCCACTACATCTTGTCTCGCCATCCCCAAAACACCTGATTCTTTTCAATTGCCCAAGACTTTGGACCAAGCCGTGTCCGTAATCGGAGACTTGTTTGATCGAATCACACTGTACCCGGGCATGACAGATCTCATCAAGGAGCCTCGGGTGTTTCTTTCTGGACCACCAGGTACCGGAAAAACCAGACTGTTGGCTCTGCTTGGAGGGAAATGGTTATCTGATGGTCATGTGGTGCATGTAATTAATACTTTGAATGAACAGACGTCTGCAGCAAGGCACCTGGAAGGTATTTGCAGGAAGAAAACTCGTCAGTCACTTCACCGAAAGAAAAGGTTGTCATCTTGAATTGCAACATAGAGAGCAAGCAGGGCATTCTTGACTTGATTACCAAACTGAAAGAATCTACAGGAGGAAAGCCTGTATTTGTACTTGCTGATGACCTGGAGATTAACGTGTATGTGCAATACAATTTTACCTCATTTTGTTAATAGCGGGAATCTAGTATTTTAGAAATGGTTTTTAATAGTTTGTGATTAAAATTCCATCAAAAAGTAACTTCAGTGACGGCTAAGTAGGTTATATTTTAAAACGAATTATAAAGGTTTCTAGGTCAATGACACTGTTATTACTACGCATTCTAACGTTCATGATTAATTTTTAAGATTATTTTTATCTTACAGGGAGAAGTCAAAACAGACTCACAAACTTTTCAAACATCTACTGATGGAGTTACCTGATATTCATTGCTGGGCAAGCAGCTGCAGTTCTGAAAACGCGCCAAAAGACTGGCGGTCTGAGATTCTCACTGTACCTACGAGCTGTTCTCCAACAGTATTGCAAGAGATGAAGAAACAAGAGCGTTTTCCAGGCATAGCACTCTATTCAGAGAGCAAATTTCCATCCACCACTGAAGGAATGCCTGTGAAGAACATTTTTCACCAGTTCTCAATTTACAGGCACATAGATTATAATATTGGTGGAGAAAAAATCCTCAGATTTTTATACCAAACTCTTCGTATTTCTGGCATCGGTATGATTTACTTTTGTTTTTGATGACATTTAGTCTCAGCTGTTTTACTGAAAATCTCATTATCATTTTGCTGGTGTCTTTCTGTATGTGTGTGTGAGTGCGCGCATGTGTGTGTGCATGTGTGTGTGTATGTGTGTGTGCTTTCGCTTTTTTAATATCTAAAAATGTCCTGGACAACAATGCTGGATAGTAACTGCTTGAAAGGCAGGAATTATTATTTTTGTAGACTAAAAATATTTTAAAGCGTTCATCTGATAAAAAAACAATACGGTCACTGCCTTGTGTTTGCATATTACTTTCTGTTCGTTCAAAAGCAAAACTTGATCACATCGACTAACCCCAATCTTCGTAAATAGCAATTGGTAACTTATAACTCGACGTAATGGGTATATAACCAGAAGTTTCTTCATGAACTCTTTGAAATATACACTTTTGGTATTTCTTTAATTTTAGATATAATGTGCAATTCATGGCTACTGAAGAAAGTGTTAGGAAGATAAGCCGTCAACCTACAAACCGAAATACTATTCAAAATGAAAAAAAAAATTAGCGTCAGCTATCTTTCTGAATGGAATGACAAAATGTGTGTGTCTTTAGTGAGCTCAACCATGTGGTTTACAAAATGTTTCCCTATATGTAGAATTACATTACAGAAATTTTTTACATAACAACTGTAAAAAAAGATGTCGCAATATTTAGTGGATATAATCAAAATGAATAAAATAATATATATATATATATATTACATAACAACAATGGTATCCTTGTTGCTAGTACTCATTATCACGCTTGTGCTAACAATTCATATACATTATTAATATAATTGACTACCATATTCGATTCTTTTGATTAATTTTGTCGTAATTTCTGTAATTGTTGCAATTTCCTATTATCTTCCTGGCAGCATTAGCATATCGCTTAAAATATATACCGTCGATGCTTTTAATATCTTAATTAAGAAATAATATTTTCCTTTTATTTTCCTTTTCCCTGCTTAATTTATTCTACAGCAAATATATCGAAAATATATACAGCGTACACATTTACACTTAAAAATGTCTCTGTGTTTGTTTAGCAGACGCAAACTCTCCCACAATTGAGACGTTTGCATGGGAACATCAAACAAGAAACAGGCAGCCAACGGCTCTCCAGTACAGAGACATTTTAATGTTGTTTGAAGATGACATCACAAAGTTCATGCCTGTGGTTACTGCATTTAAAAAATCAGGAATCCCTGTGCAGGTCATCGACTGCAAGAACCAGGAGGATATTTTAAATAGTAATGTTGTAGTTGCCGCCAATGCCGGTTTCTTGTGTGGAATTAAAAGAAAAGTGGTTGCTTATGTTGAAAGAATTAGAGAGCCATCACACCTCACTGTAAGGTGGAATAAGCTGCGAAGTTTAACCAGCTGTACGTCTCAACTGGTGCTGGTTTCCTGTAATTTCAAAGATATTGTGGATGCAGTGGTAACAGTAGTAGCGACAACGCCCCTTGGTGATTGAGTTTAGGCCTGTTACAAACACATAGTTACAAACACTGAATGATTGCAAGATCAGATATTGTTCGCAAAAGTCCTTTGCTACTCTGTTCTCGGTCTTTAATTGGCTTGGTGTTCTAAAGGTAGCCTTGTTGTTTCACGATGCATGCCCAAATGATGTAAGCTTTCGCCGCTGGGTGATACCAGAAAAAAAACTTAAAGGGCCACCGGGAAGTCGACCGTGTTCAGTTCATAACCGTTTTTAATGTGACGCATAATTAAAATTAGTAGACACTTCCTCTAATGAGCTAAATCTTTGTTATAATCTTGATATGGATTTTTCTTGTATTGCAGCTACCTTCATTATATGTTAGGCTTAGAGTACATCTGGAAGCTATGCTCCTTTAACTGTTGTTAGTTCTGCTATGTTTGTTACTACATTTGTGATGACTTATATCTTTCTTTTTCATCCGATCAAAAGTGTTGTCCATTCGTGATTCTAATGGTGTACGGAAACGTCTGCCGTCTCGTGCAAGTAGAACTGTGACCTGCCAACTGGCATTGTGGAAAATAAGAAACAAGTAAATATATCATTTCGTAATGTCATCGTAAACACCTCATGAGTTACTAATTTCGTGCAAAAGTCTGATTAGAAAAGGGTATTTTTTTGTAACTAAAATATTGATTTCATTGGCAGTGATATGCAATCATAATAATCACAAATTTGTTCACTTATTCTCGACGTTTTCGCACCAGATATCACAGTTCCTTCTTATATCAAACACTGAAAGAAAGTAGCTTTTCGTTGAGATAGTTTTTTTCTAGTGAAAACTATGCGTAGTTAATATTGTGTATTTCCAGTGAAAAGAGAGTGTGTCTGTGTGAGGTGATCATTTGTACTGCATGCTTTAGATAATCATTTTATACATTGTTTTTTTTTCCATTAAAGAAAACAAGTTGAGGATATCTTTCTGATGCTTAAGTGATACTTAAAAGTTTTATTTCGGTAAAATTGTCAGGGGCAATCGTAGCACACACGCATACTCTGCGTTCTCACATGCTCTTTGAAACAACAAAAGGTAAAGATGTGTCTCTGGACTTCGCAATATTTCAACGACTTTGCTGTGAACCTGTCCTGACCAAGATCGTGTATATCGTGTGTCTGTAATTTACTTTGTGTATGAGTGAGTGTATGTTGTAAAAGTGAGCACACCTGTTATATGCGAATACGGGTGCGTGTTTGTTGATGATTTAGTCTATGTATGATTTATGAAAAATGATTTAGGCAATCGTTTGCACACGTTTCTGATCGCTGTATTAAATTTACTGGTCTCACGCACATAACACACGGATCTATGTACAGATGTGTATATCTACATACAAGATGAAATGCAAATGGATGATAAACAAAAATAAGCAGAGAAAGCTGATCAAAAAGACACTTCAAAAGCATGAAACGCATACTAATAAAGTAACGATTATATTTAATGATCTCGCACACACATAATACACGAGATCTATGTACAGATGTTTATATCTACAAACAACAGTTTGAAAATGAACTAATTTCTACATAAAATAATCAGTGGTATTTAAACACTATTAAGAGTAAGAGATTTTTTTTCCTTTTCTTTTATCATTAATGCAGAGGGCTAGGAAGGTAAGACAGTGATGAAGAGTAGATGGCCATCTCAAGTGTAAGTGCTGTAACCGAGATATGTGATGGCTCTAAAACTCTCTCCCCTGATTACCACAAATATTTATTATGCTTATTTACGCATTATTTAACGTTTATCTTTGATATAAATGAAGCTAGAAATGGATAAATATTTACATTGAAATTGTATGAAGACATTATTGCATCATATATGTACTCACCTAGAAAAAAATATTTTATTCTTATTTGTGAATAATGCATATTAACAGATGCAACAATGGACTTTACAATACTTGTGGACACTTTGTTTTTTATTTACAAAAATATTATCTAAGATCCTGTGTCCAGAGTCCATAGGTCAATATTTTTTTACAACATAGATACCCGAATAAAACCTGTTTATTAAACTAGACAACATTGGTTCTTGTGCAAACATATTTTGACATCTAATTAGACACAGTGACATATATAAAGGTGATCTACAGACTCTTTGCATCCAGGTGACACAACTGAAAGTCAATGAAGTGTGAGATCTGTTATAGACTTCACAAACCAAAGATAAGCACAACTGAAGTATACCAAGAACTGAGCAGTGTGGGTCATATCATAGCTCCTGCTAGCTGAACATAAGATGATATACAGCTGATGACCTACTGTGCAATGTTTTGTTGTATATTGTAGGATTCATCACCCATACAAAAAGTCTGCACAGACTGTAGACACAGAAGTTGTTTGGGTAGCTCTCTGTGTCAGATCATAAAATTGGTCGGTCGGTCGGTCGGTCGGTCGGTCGGTCGGTCGGTCGGTCGGTTTATAAGGAATCTCGGACTTTGAAGGGAAAATTGTAGAGATTGTGGAAAAATATCCCGAAAGCTTCCTCTCTGAATAGGTGAAACTTGCAGACAGTGTCCTAAGACTAGATCTGAAGATTTTAGTTCCCACTGCAGTGGTAAAGAAAACCCCAAGCGTTTTAACCACAGCACCACCCGGCCCTCATGTGACTCACACGTGACCTCAAGTAGCAGCTTTTACGCATGAACATGCTGGGAAGGGTCTAGCCACTTAGCGGCCTTCAAAACACTTGAAGGTCATGTTATCAGCAACTCATTCGATGTTTACGCTAATAAGTGGCTGTGAGAAAAAAACTGTTTATTTTTATAAACTACTTTTTTGGCTCCGTCTGTCAGTAACCCAGTTACTCGAGGTCATATGATAGAAGGACAGGGACAAGGCTGATGTCTCTCTACTGAAAGGCACATGTAGGTAAAACTAAAATTAACAATCTATACTATGGTATATAGATGTGATATGCGTCTTACTGAATGTGTATGTATGTGTGTGTGTGTGTGTGTGTGTGTGTTTGCGTGCTGGTGCGTACGTTGGGGAGGTTAACTGTTTATGCAGTATATGCAGGCGTGTCTATACATGTACGATATCTGCATTATGCTTATCATTTTATGTGTCACACCCGTGTTTGCGGATCAAAACCATGTAATAATGTAAACAGGCAAGTACACTTTTGGTACTATAAAAGTTCACTTTTTAAAGAAAATATCGCAGTAATATACGTTTTCCTTTTCAAGCTCTTAGCTTTACCCTACAGCTAAATACATCTACCGGGTTTCCCCATTTGAGTAGAATATTATGCCGCAGTGTCAGCATTAGGGCAAACTAGATAATAAGATATTCTATATGCACGCAGCGAGAAATTACCTACATAACAAGCCCCACACCATTCGCTATAAACATTTATAAACAATTATTGTTAAGAAGAATCATTTTTAAAGGGCATAAATAGTAATCCTTGTCATGAGATCTAGTTTATCTATGTCTAATAGTTATGTGACAGGTCCCTCCGAATTTTATTCTCGGTTTACATTTCTCTCATTTACATTTTTCGTTCTTTGTCCCTCCTTTAGATCGAAAGTCTGTGGTGACAATGACTGAATGAACGATTATGATCACTGAGCATGTTACAGATGATGATGATGATTATGATGATGATGATTATAAGGTTGAGGAGGAGTTTCTTTCTAATTTACGTGAAGATTGTGTCTTTATTTTTACGCAAAGGGAAAATAGTTGCAAGTAGAACAACTGGTGTTCTTCAAATGGATTCGTTTTTCCGACTGTTCTTCCTCATGTTGTGTTGCCTGTGTTTTGCGACAGTTTCAACACAAGGTAAGTAAAAAAAAAAGAATTTAAAAAAGAATTTGTATTATTAAGCTCAGGTAAACGCTATGCCATGTCTATATGTAAGAGTAACAGACACCTAAAATCATTTGTGCCATCCGCAGTCCAGCTGCTCAACCTTAGATGAGCTGTCAGTGGTGTGTGTGTGTGTGTGTGTGTGTGTGCATATATGATGTTGTAGGTGCATACCTGATTTTCTTGTTGTAAGTTTTCTTTATTTATATATATATATATATGATACATAATTCTATATGTATAGATTGAATGATTCTATACATATATTTATATGATACATTGCCCACTTCCTTTTTCCTCCTCATGTTTTCAATTTTTTTCATTGTGTTGAACTCGAGCACATTCCCTTATTCAAATTGCCCAATGGGACAAATAAAATTGGTCATTGTCATTGTCATTGTAATTCTTCACAACATTTGCAAGAAGTTATCCTGATATATGGAATGTGCAGTCTCGTAACTCTCAAATATGATCTTACTGGAGTTTATTCAAAATCAAGCTTAAAATAATTGTTAATCAAATTATTGTTTATCGATATTCTAATTTTTTTGGTCTACTTTGTAAGTATTAGTGTCTTTCTTCTCATTTGTTTTGACGTTGAAGTCTTTGTTGTTTCTTCTTCTTAATATTTAAAAGCATTTCGAAAAAAAATTATAACGATTACGCAAATGTCTCCTCTTTTCATACGATCAACTTTACATAACATAGTGCCTCTTTGTATGCACTCAGCTCTGGTTTTGTTTCAGAAATGATCAGATGCAATGTCCCACCTGTGAATTCTCTTCAAGACACTGTCTTAACTTGTCACTTCCCCGAAGACCTTAGTGTCAGCAAGAAAGATTTCACAGTCTACCACTATGTTCAACCTGGAAGTCCAGGTGAGGAAACTCTAAGCTTAAGTTACACTGGTTTTTGTCCTTGCATCGGTTTTAAGTGTTTTTTTATTTTGTTTTTGTTTGTCTTTTCTAGCTTTTCTTGCTAACAAAGATACTGCTCTTTCGTTTCTTGTCCCGCCTCCCTAACCGAGAGCAGGGTACTTACGCTATAAGAATATGTCGTTTACGGGTTGCCATTAATAATAGGATTTACTTTCCCACATCGTTGAGTACATTTCTTTTCGTGGTGATAACATTTTTCAATTGTCATGTTTTGAAGCAGCATGCTGCTGATATTTTACAATTACTATCTTGAGGATACATTTATTTTGGTGATTAGAGAACATTCACGTATTTAGAAATAAAAAAAAATGGCTCACGTTTTCTTGCTCGTGAAGATTAATTAACCGATGGCCATCTTTTTGTAAATGCGCAAGTAGGTATGAATCACGTACATGCAAGTTGTTAAGTTTTTTGTCTGCCTCTCACTCTTTGCCATCATGAACTTACAGTAAACCTTGTTCGAAATTAATTAACCAGGAAAATAAAGAATATGTAAATAACAGGACATAATTACAAACTTATCTCGAAACGTTATTCGGCAAACTCAGTCTCCATCATGCTACACTCACAGTTTTCACTTTGCTCTAACATTCCATTCATGTTCCTGCCTTAAGCCTTGCCTTCTCAAACTTGAGTTTGGCTAGCACACAATTATTTCTTTGACAGTAAGCACAGTTGTCTATAACTGAAATGTGCTCCACATATACTTATATATATATATATATGTGTGCACACACACCTACATAATACATATATGCTCTCCACAGAAGCTGTTGTAGATTGCTGGTGGGTTCAAGGTGCTCTGGACTGCTACGCAAAACCGGGGTTTGATACCAAGAAGACAGTCAGTACAACCCTAAATATTACAGTGAGTCACGTGACCTCACAACACACAGGCATCTACGCTTGTCAAGTCGCTGGTTATGGTTCCAACGTCCTGGAAACATGTCAGCTCGACTTAAAACTCGGTATGTTAGTCTTCTGCTACCATGCATAAAATACTGGAATATGATAACATATGAACTTCTTATCAATATTATGTTATGTAGTTTAAAGTAAGGTATGCAGTCCTAATTGCGACATTACAAATGCTGAAAATTTGTATTTTTTTCTAACTATCTAAAGACTAGGGTGACAAAATGTTAAATAAATTATTTGATCTGTTTGCAGGTGAAAACAATACGTGCAATGTCTTACACGTGCCTACAGATTCCCAAATGACTCTGACCTGTTTCTTTAACGAAGATGTTCAGAAGACAAAAACCAATTTTTCTGTCTACAGCTACAATGACCAAGAAAAACTACGTAAGAGAAGCACGCACACTCATAAAGTCTCACAACTCTTGCACACACACGAAAACACACACCCACACACACACCCACACACACACACACACACACACACACACACATGAAAGTTATGCAAAGAATCAAGTGAACTGGGTCTTTCTATGTTAGTACTCTAACTATTGATCAGCACCTGGCTACTGTACTTTTGAAATAAATGCGTAGGAGTATTCTGAGATACAATAGCAGCAATGAACATAACAAAAGAAATCTGAATATCATTTTTTTTAAATTGCTTAATATTTCTAGTGGAAATGCATATTATTTTGAGGAAGTTGCTTTTTATTAATGATTTAAAGACATTAATTGTTATGAAAAAAGTAGGTAAATATTATAGAAGATATTGAACTGTGTTTACTGAAACGATTCATGTTTCGTTTGTAACAGAGATATTAAACTGCTGGTGGATTGAGGGCCAGCTAAAGTGTCAGGTTAATGATGATTATCTGTACAATAACGAGGTGTCCACGTATCTAAAGATTAAGATTCAAAAGACCACAAAAGTGAAAAGGTCCACCTACTCTTGCTGGCATGCAGGCTCCCCACTAGATAAACAGAAGACGTGTTCACTTGAGATTTCAGAGAAAGGTTTGGGACACATCATTTATCTTGTGTTAAGTGATGGCACCTCTGTCTTAACTGTAGCAATTGTCTGTGGTTTTTTTTTGCCTTTGTGCCTATGTAATGTCTATTAGAGTAAAAATAAAATTAACAATTCTAATAGTTGTTCAAGTTTTCAATTTTAGTAACGTTTGAGTTATTACAGTTAGTTTATAATTATAAATACAACACAACATGAGAAAATAAGATAATAAGTTTCTTCACAATATTCCTAAAACGAGTGTTTAATTATAACTTCCTTATATTTTATGAAAGTTCTTTTTTGTTTATTACCTGTCTAGCTCATAACTTTTACAATTTATCTGTAAGACTCGGTCAAAGACATTTCAACTGGTTTGGCTATCGGGCTGTCACTGGCCTTCATTACTGTGATAACAGCAACCAGCCTCGTCGTAATTCTACGGAGACGCAACACGTAAGCCTGGGATACTTCAGCTTATTGCAGAGAACAGTTCAAGCTGCAGTGCGAAATTAGCTAATTGCTTATATATTCCTCTTGGTTATCTCCCTTTCACCATGGCTAAATAACTTTAATATACATCGCAATGTGATTGGTGATTTGGGGGCTAATTTTCTATTCAATTTTTCCCTTCTGCGTGGAAATAACTGATAACTTAAAATCCTGCTAAATTCTTTTTTTTTTTTTGCTTGTCTCTTTTTCTTAGAAGTGTGGCCTTGCCTGCGGTAAATAGTCAGTATGTATGCTATGATTGTCTTTCTCCACTATTACATACACGTCCTTTTCAACAGTTGCATTTTACGGCGTCGAAAAATGAGAACATCTGGAGACGGCGAAGAGCACCCTATGATAGAGAAAGTTTGTCTTTTAAAAATTTTTTTAAACCATTTCTACTTTAAAACTCTAGTATAATAAAGGTACATGTACCTTAATAGACTTCCTAGGTTGTGTAAGTTGCAAGAAACACATACTAAGGAAATACAAAAGGGAAAACTATTTCTAGTCCTTTCTCCTGGTTTCTTTAAGAATATTTTACCAGTTATTTGTTTTTTCCGTAATAGTTAGGTTCAAATAATAACTGTGTGCTTTACTCAATCCTGAAAGATATAAAGCTATAACAGTTTTCTCTGCAATTGCTTTAAGGTTCAAAAACTAACATCTGATTCTTTAAACAGACCCAAATATTATTTTCAGGAAGACGAAACGACAGCCATGTTTCAAAAATGCTTAGTAAAAAGCATTGAAGAAATGTACCCGGATACGCTTGAGTCCTTCTACTTCGTGCCTCCAGTTTACTTCAACAAGGTTCCATATGAAACACAGACTATAGCTGGTCAAGACATCTACGTCCCACAGCCTCCTGAACCCAGTGACCTCAGACACGACCGAGCCATGCAGCACGTCCTGCACTGCTTACATCACATGGCGGAAATTAATAACGAACAAATGTTTGTCTTGTCACAGTTTAAGTACGAAGATTATTTAAACAACCCCGGCCATAACTTTACAAACCACCGGTTACCTGTTGCTGCTGGGCTTAAAGGCAAGAAAAAGGTCGGCTGCTTTGACATCCTCATTATTCATCGACATTTCGGGGTGTTGGTGGGGTCGTCAAGTCTCTCAGTGATAAGGACGACGGGAGTGAGGATAGTGAGCGGAAAATAGATGAGGAGTTAGTCAATGAGGTGCGCGAAGCTGTCGCTCAACTGAAATACGCAGAGAGGATGATGAACCACCTTATGTCAGATCAAGAACAGAAACCTTCAGTTCAAATGACATTGATTCTTCCCAACGCTACTTTGGCCTCACTACAGCGAGCTCTTGGCAATCAGAGTGAGGTTGTTCAGGTAGGTTACACAGTCATGACGTGAACAGTTTTGTAGATATTTAATAGTTATATCTTTTAAATAGACTTTCTAATTATTTATTCATGTAAATAATCTTATATTATGACACTTACTGCACAATATTTGTATTTACTCGTGTCAAGATATTATCTAACATTGTTTTTTGTTCGTACACTTTTATTTATAATTTGCTAGAATGCAGTATCACACTAAAGTCTAAGGTGTTTCAGCAAGACGTATAGAAAACACAGAAACACAATTTATGAATTAGATGAAAAATACATTAAATTATTGCGTATTAGACTCGTTTTAATTTTTACATGTTGTTAAATAAGAAGTTTAGAAAAAAATCTCCTAAAAATTATTGATAATAATTTTAATGTATGATATTTTTTTAAATTGATGGGCTCTCCGACTGAGGTGAGAGTCGTTATTGTTGGTGACTGAATGTAGCAGGCAATATCAAGCACAATGGCAGTGTACATCGTAAGGTGAAGCTGCAATGGCTGTGAAATAAAAGGTCTACTAAAAGTATTGGGGAGTCATAAAATATTTCATTACACAGAAAAAATTATTTTCGTCAAAACTACAGTTATCCGCGTAACAATAAAGAATCATTTTAATCTGGTATACTTCCTTAGTCAAAATCTTTTCTGTTTTGTTAGGGCTTGCGGGAGTGTATTAAGGTGAAGGCCAATGTTGACCCCACTCATCTATGTCTTTGTGCAAATCATCTGTCCAAACTCTGTGACGTTGATGACCGTGTGATGAGTCATCTGAAAAACTGGTGGGAAAGGTTTCTGAATCAATCTGATGCTGGCGCAAAGATGACTGATGAGTTGTATCTAAACATGATAGCGAGGTAAAGAATTTGTCACGCAAGCCCATTAGCATCAGTAAACAATTAGAAACCTTTCAGAGAATCATATAAAGTATATTAGATGCGCTGTCTACAATTTAGTTTATGCAGCATTACACTGAACTAAACTACAGGACACGAAACTAGAACACAGTTCGATAGGCCTCCTTATACTCCATATTATCCATGGTGCTCAACTTTCAGTCGGCTTAAGTCATACAGACAAATTCAAACATGACACAAAAAATAATTAATTTAGTCGACATACCATAGTGATACGTCGAGATAGAAGGACCGCAGATTTTCATAAATGGTTTTGGGTTATGTTACTTAGGTTTTGTGGACCGGCTACTCAGTCCACCCTTCAAGTGCAGGACGATACTTTCCTGCAGCCTAAGACTCTGGCAGACGCCACGTCCTTGACAGGAGACCTGTACGAGCGACTAACAGTGTATCCAGATATGGTAGATTTGCTCAGTAAAGAAAGATTGTTTCTTGTTGGTCCACCCAACACCGGCAAAACACGAATGTTGACGCTGGCTGGCAAAAATTGGATGGAAAGCGGCCATGACCTCTACATTTTATTTGGTATTTTTGCACAATGGGACGTAGGGTCCTCGTTTTCCAAAACATCTGAGCATAAGCCTGACACAAAGAATACAGATGAGACTTCACGACCCATTCTTACTCAAGTAAATTGCAATTTCAATGTTGAGAAGGAAATGAAAGACATTCTGGACATGTTAACATCAAGGGGCAAAAGGAAAAGTCCTCTGTGTGTGCTTGCCACTGAAGTCGATATCGGAGGGTAAGTGCGAAGATGTAGTCTTTTTTAGCCATAAACACATTTTTACGCCTCCCCATCCTCCCGCATTTCCATACACTATTATTCTCGACGTACTTGATCTGATTTTTTAAAAAATAAAGTGCTAGACCTTCACCCTAGAGTTAGTGAGAGAGAACCTCACCAACAGACAAAGGTTAAGAGGAAGAGCAGGCGAGTAAGAAACAGACATGCACCATTGACGTACATAAAAAACGGTCTCCATTCTTGCCAGCGCGTAAAAGAATTAACGACCGCATGCGATTCTTAGACGGGGAGTGGTAATAATTAAAATATGTTCTTGAAAAAGTTGACAAAGCCAATAAAAATTTAGAAAACAAGTTAAGAAAACACTCGTTTGGTCTTTTTGTATTTGTTTTGCAGAAAACATTTCAAAACCTTTTTTGAAACTCTGCAACGCCAGCATCCAGACCTTTTATTGTGGGCTACAAGCAGTACTAGTGAGAATGTACCAGGCGGCTGGAAGGTACAGACCTTCACTCGGGCCCTCAGCTGTCCGCCTGCAGTGATCAGATAAGCTTCACGCGCAGGAGCAAATTATTTGATACCTGATGTACCTGATGCTGAAATCAAAGCACATGATTGCCTGATTCCTACAGACGGGCCGCAAGTGAAATACATTTACCATGAGAAGGATTCCACCGGTTCACACGACTGTTCTCGATGTGGCAGGACGGTGGCTGACTTTCTCAAAAAGCATCTTGTTACCAAAAGCAGTAAGTGGAATTATTGTCTTTGTTTATTATTTACCTTCTACATTTCATAAAAAGTCCCCGATAAACTTTGAGCAAGAAAAGCAAACGGCTAATGATCTATAGATAACTGCCGAAAGCTGAATATTCATAAAATATCGCTGTGTACATGAGTATCTCATTTTATCCCATTTAGATAAAAGAGCTTCTCCAGTTGACACAACCAAAACAACAAGCTCAGCAATAACACGGGAACAGAGAGAATCACCTACCTTGAAGGGATCGTCCAGTCTTCAAGACAAAGACATTTTAGTCGTATTTGAAAACGACAAGCATGATGTCTCATTCCTGGGGGAACTAAAGAAAATAGGTTTGAAAGTCCAACGTCTAGCGGGTGTGAATGGAAAAGACGAAGAGAGAAAAGAGAATGATTGTGTCTGTGCCATGCATGTTAATAGTTGCCGCAAATTCAGACGAAGACGTAAAATCGTCGTGTACGTGGAAAGTCAATCACCACCTGAAGATGTTTCTAAGAAATGGTGGGGCATTACAAGCTGCTCGTCACAGCTGATCATCGTGCGATGGAAAACTACATAATTCTCTCTTCCTACAACTCACTTCATTACTCTTGTACCACTGTGCATAAGTGGATATAATACTAACCTACACCACATCTTGTCTCTCTAGGTGCACTAAGATTCTTTTCAATCCTTGACCAGTTGCTTCAAAAAAAAAACAGAAAAAATATCCTGAATCAACAGAGAGATTATTTGCAATAAGTATTGAAATTATGTTTATACTCTAATATACAAGAGAAACGTGTACGCGCACGCCCGCGGATATGTGTGCGTGTGTGCGTGTGCGCGTGTGTGTGTGTGTGTGTGCATTCGTGTTCATACATGTATATGTTTATGAAAATAAAATTTTAAACATTTAATATTGTATGACCGTTATTATCTGGTGGAGCGATCTTTCTGTTTAATTCCAATAATAGCAAGACTCTTAAAAAAACAACTGGCGCTTTTAAACTAGATTAACCAATAACAACAGCAATAGTCCTTAACAGTCCTGAC